>WSYH01010768.1:0-22410 GCA_036426205.1 Ascaphus truei | reverse complement strand
CACATCTCTGCAGTTTACTATTACTTGATGCCACCATTACTAGTTATATTTGTTATGGCCTCACTTCTTTTCAAATTATGCACTCCTTTCTACCAGCCTCATTGTCTCTAACTCTATTCATATATCTCTATCTCTCCTTCCTTCGCCACTTCTCAGTTCACATGAACTACTTTCTTACATGTGCCCTCTGACACTACACAGCTATATCCCTTGCACTAAATCACACCCCTACAAAACATCCTCACACATTCTCTTTCTTTCCATGCTTCTCTTCCTTGCTTCTGGGATATCTCTCCCAATCCTGTTCCCTGCCTTATTCCTACATGCTCTCGTCCTCGCCTTTCAAATGCAACTTCTACTCCTTCTGGTGTCAACCCCTCCAACCTCATACTTATCCCCTGCCACACTCCCTCCTCTGTCCCTTTCTCCTGTGCCCGTTAGAATTACTTCTTTCTCTCACAATATCTGCTTCTATTTGCTATAACTGAGACCTGGCTCACTCAGTCTGACTCTGCTCTGGAAGCTGCCCTCTCTTACGGTGACATTTCTTTCTCCCACACTCTGAGCCCTGATGGCAGGGTGGAGGCGTGGGGCTACTCCTCTCCTCTCTCTGCCATTACCTTACCCTTCCTATTCCCCCTCTCTTGCTTTTCCCTCCTTTGTGGCTCACACTGTCCAGATCCTATATGAGCCAAGACGCAGTCTATTTATTCTATTGATTTTAGAAACATCTGCACTTATATCTGTGTATTTTGTTCTCTTATTTCCCTACATGCTCCCCCTGGATGTTTTGAGAAATTGCTAAACCTTGGAACCCGTGAAACAGGTCCCACCAGAGAGGTTTTGAGCTGGGTGTTTAGCTATTATATTCATTTTCATCACTTAAACACTTATTATTATTATTATTTTCACTTTCATATAGAGTTGTTAGCGCCTTATATCACTTCTTTTCACAAAATGTTGCTTGTGATTAGCAGCTCCAGCCCGAGCCCGTGGAGGGAGGGAGGGAGGGGGGGGGGGGAGAGTAGCGGGTCCCTCTGCTCAAGCCATGCCCCCCCTCCCGCTCAAGCCTCCCACTCCCGCCCACCTCCCGCTCCGGCTCCTGCTCCCTACAGACCGCATATCGCGGTCTGTGTATGTCAGCGCCCCGCCTGTCTGCAGTGCGGGAGTGCTGACGGAGGGAGCGGTGCCTTAGCCTTATGATTGGAAGTTGCTAACCATGGGGGATTTAATTACAGGAAAATAGGGAAGTTGTGGGATCTGTGGTGTTTGAACAGCCATTGAAAAAGCCCTGAGGGAGAAAAGCACTGGGCTAATTTTCTGGTCTGTTTTTTGATCTCCCAGTATTGATTGTCTATCTGATGATGCTTTTATGAATATATAGAAACTTTTTTTTCCGACTGTGACAGGACTTTTCCACAGTTTAAAAAGGCAGCACACGTAAAGCCTGTCTGTAGCTGATGAGTCCAGCAGGGAGCTGGTTAATTGCAGTAAGTATCAATTAGACAGTCTCCACCTGGCTCATAAAGTTTAAAAGGTGTGTTGCACAAACTGTAGGGGGCTCTTGAGCACAACGAGATGTTGCTGCCAGAGAGATCCTGAGGAACAAATCTCTCTAGCACTGAGGAAGTGAGTGCTGGCAGAGAGAGATCCCCGTGAACCAGACTCTCTATTCCAGGGTGCACCTATGGACACTAACCCAGACCAGGACTGGTATAAAGAGCCTCCTGCTTACAGGTACCTTTTTGGACTTTGGGGGTAAGAGGTTGGTAAGTCCTAGTCTCCCAGCATTGCAGAGAGGGACTGTGAAGTGTGAGATATCTCTTACAAAAGGAATAGGTCTATTTTTTTTTTTGCATGCTGATATGAAGCTGTACTGTTTAAAGCCGCAGGCTAAATAAAGGCCAATATTTATTTTCCCTTCAACAACGTCTCCCTTATTATACCTCTGCACTTGTCTCCTACACAAACATAAAAAAGATTTTTAAAGTACCGGATATCCTTGATTTGATTCAAGGTTCTGTTGTATGTGTGTGTGTATATATATATAGTATATAAAAAAATATCTATAAAATATATATTAGATATAATCTAATATTATATCTTATATATATATAATCTAATATATATATCTAGTGTGCAGAATAATGATTCTTCAGTATTCGTGATACCCTTTTTATTGGACTAACAATTTATGTCATAGGCAAGCTTTCGAGCATAATTGTTTCCATAAAAAAGGTATCACCGAATACAAATGTGAAGAACTAATATTATCTGGCAGCTATCCGCACTCGGACTAAACACGAGTCTATTTTCCTCTGCTTTTATATTCATATATATCATATATATATAATATATCTAATTCTATACCAATCTATATAATATATATCCGCACATACTATATAGTCTATATCTATCCCACTCTATATATTATACCTAATATATACCAGGGTGCTGATCCAATACTAGCGGTCAAAAAATCTATTCTCGGCCAGCACAAAAAATCTAGCTCGCCACGCATTAGTACCTCAATTAAACGTTGGGTCTGGCTTGTCCAATGGAGGCTGCGGCTCACGGATGTTAAAGAATGCCACTCGCCCCGGGGGCGTGCAAATGTAATATGGTTTGTTCGAACACTGTATATATATATATAGTATATATATATAACTTATAATATCTATATCTATATATATACACACACATACGTATATACATTATTTGGGTTTAAAAGCAATGCTAAGGCATAAAGGCTGCATATTTTAATATGAAATTTGTCTGAATGTCAAGATCTTCAATTCCCAAATTATTAGCAAAAGCACTAAGAAGGCCTTCCAAGTTTTAAATTAGGGAGTTTAGAAATTCACATAGGATAACTATAATGTTTCACTAATGTATTGTTTCCTAGTTATGTCATGTAAGCAGTTCTTTACTGATTCCACGTGAAACTCATTAGAATGCTTTATGTTGCTAGACTTATTTTGTAATCTCTTAAAGCGAATCTAGGGACAGATATAGCATTAGTTAAATTGCCTAAATAAGCTTGGCAAGTAGGTTATGTTTGCAATATTCAGAGATGATTTGAGCAGAAGAGGGGGAGGAAGCAGGTTTCCTCCTGCAGATTCTGAATGCATGAATATAACCTACAGTACCTATGAAAAATGGGACTGTTTCACAGTTTGTAACAGGTTATTATTTGTTATTTATATGACTGTCACGTGTATTACTGCTGTGAAGAGCTATGTACATTAATGGTGCTATACAAATAAAGACATACATACTGACGTCAGACCTGTATGTAATTACTCTTTAAAAAAACAAATCTTGGTTGAATTGAGTTTATTATACCAGGGGTGCTCAACTGCAGTCCTCAAGACCCCCCCCCCCCCCCCAAAACAAAGGTCAGATTTCCTAAATATTCCAGCTTTAGTACAGGTGGCTCAATCAGACGCTCTGTCAAAGACTGAGTGCTGAAGCAGGGACTGATTGAGCCACCTGTGCTGAAGCTGGGATATCCTGAAAACCTGACTGTGACAGTGATGGGGTAACCAGACTCAAAATAAAGGTTAAGCCCACTTGGTTACCCCTGATCCATGTATTGGGATTTGGGAGTGTCAGCTCTTGAGCCAAGTGTTTGTCAATGCATTTTATAAAATTATGCGACAATAAAGAATTTTCTGTGCTTTACCTTTCCAGGTGTGCCAGCAAGCAGAGATTGCTAGGCTATGAGTTTCAGGGTGGGTTTTGCAGAGAAAGTCTTCTCAGATTGTGCCTATGTAGTCTGGGTCTAGAGTTGCTGGATACCCCAAAAATGTACCCAGGAATCGGGTTCGTAATCCCGGATACATATAGGCACAAAGCGCCGTTCAAAATCCTGCCTTGAAAACGCTTGGACAACTAGGATTCCCTGCTTCAGCACAGACCAGAAAGGTAAATGGGGCATAGGGATGTGAGCTATCCCTGGAACGGTGATGGGGTGGCTCCCTGAGTTTCCAGCTTCCTGCAGGACAGCCATCTTAGCCTGTTACAGGCATTGGGGAGGCTGTCTCCTCGTGGAGCCCTGGGATCCTCCCCTGGTGGTGCATGACGTCATCACACCTCGTCGCGCTGGTGCTCTGACATCACGATGGGGGCGTCGACATCCAGGAGCAAGGCAGCAGTGATCGTGGAGGGGTGAGTACCCATTTGTGTATAAATTGTGATATGTTTAGCATGTTCTGTAGCCCTCTCCTTGATAAAGGCAATCTATTTGCCGAAACGTTGGACCTTTGGTGGCACAATAAACTGCGCCTTTAGAAAGACCGTGTGCCTGCTTCCATTCCTTTGCTTGAGTACCTCTGGGATGTCTGGACCTCCCTGGATACAGCGCACCGGCAGATAAGTACCCCCCTCCAGCACCTACCAATGGTGTGCATGTGCTTCTACATATGACTATCCCTGGAACGGTAAAGGGGTCCCTAGTATAAGAGGAGATGCCCAGTTAATGCCCAAGTCACCCAGAACCTGGTATAGGGGTTCTGGGGGTACTACAACCATACATAAGGTTGTGAGATGTTTTAAAAGCTAAGTCAGGTTTTCAGTGTGTTGGGGATATGGCTAGTAGGAATAAAAGTGCAGATTCTCATTTTATCCCTCATAACCAAAAGACTTAGAAAATATAACAGTGTACAGTATATTTTATTAAACAGGTATGGGGAGAAGCTAGGGACATCCAGGTCCACGGTTCCGAGAGACCATGTGGCTACCAAGCTTGGTGCTCTCAAGTCTGCTCAGGTCCCGGACATGAAAGCCTCAGAGATTGCCAGGTGTGAAAGCCATTTTGGCACCAGAGGTAGCCTCAAGTACTCATGTCTTGGGATGAATGGAAGTCATCGGAACACCATTTGCCCCAGCCAAGACTTTGAGGAGCCGAACTCCGTGGGTGGCTACTGACTGACAAGTGGCAGAGATGCCAGGTTGGCGCATGCCCTTGTCAGATTCTGAATCCACGCTTGCTCGGCTTAGATAGGCTGGTAGGATTTTTCCCACGCTCGGATTGGTTGTTGTATTTCATGAATGAACTCTGAAATACTATAAGAAACCCTCAGCCAATCCGGAGGTGAGATTCTAAGTGCCAGAACAGCAGCTGCAAATTTGAAATGACCAAAAGATGCTCTTGGAGAAATAGCAGCGAGCCGGCTTCAGAAATGTATAAGCGAGAAATATTCTAAGCCCCACTTTTCGGGGTCAAGTTCTGAGAATAGAATTTAGCGGTCGTGGCTAGGATTGCAAGCTAAAAACAGTTCCAGGACCTTTGGAACTAACTCCCGGTCAAGGGATTTCAGCATCTCTGGAAGAAAGAGAACGGTGGCGTCAGGAGCTTCATGCCGATTTGAGTTCCAGGACATTTCGGGCCAAGTTTTGGTCAACCTAAAGACTTTGTTTTATGTTCTATTTTACCCAGGAGAGTCTAGTTTTGTAGCCCAGACCCCCAGTCAGTGTGTTTTCTTCTGTATTTTGCAATCCACTGTGTGTACGTCTGTTTCAAGGAAATAAATGACAATTTGTTTTACTATCTTGTTTTGCTCAGTGAATGATCCCGGTAAAAAGTGTAAATACCTGGTCTCTCGTGACACTGCAAAAAACAAACAACTACTCTTAGCTCCAAAAATAGCGCTAGTTGGAACTCACAGGGCAAAGCAAGGGGTCCCAAACAGATAATATCCATATATAATGTTCATAAAAAGTTAATGTTGGACTTGTATTCGTAGCGTGTAGCAGGTAGAGGAACTAATAAGAAGTTGGTATCACAGTGATCATCGAGACAGGAAAACTGGAAGGAGAGTGACAGGCACTATATGAGAACAGGTGGGGAGTGTGAGGCAATCAATGCATATTACCTCTGTATCCCCGGTCCACATAGAGTTCTTGGCCCGTCTTTGCCGTTCCCCGCGTCTCCAGTGGTACTAAGGTAAGTACCTGGTATCCTGTATCTGGAGCAATAGAGATCCCTAGTGCTGCGGCCAGTAGTAGCAGGCTTCAGTCATTCCGGGAAAGCTCAGATGGTAGCTCCGATCACGCGATACATGTGGAGGTGCCCGTCTTAGAGAAAATGTTTCAAATCCCATTGGGTGTTTAAGTCCGTTTGGGATTAGGGTATCTAAAGAAAAAAATCCAAAAAGCTTCTCTCTTGTATAAAGCATTGGTCCTGTCACCCATACGATAATGAATTGGAACATGCTCAATAGCAATGCATTTAAAAATAGCAAGAGAACCATTCTGACATTCATCAAAGTGTTTGGATATGGGATGCACATGATCATGTTTGAGAACAGACCACGTCTGTTCCTGTGCACTGTTCCTGTGGATTACATGTTGCTGACCCAGCCTGTGACCCCGACCTGGCATCTTTGCCACCTGCCTTGACCACTGCCTTTGACCCCAACCTTGCTCCATTGCCACCTGCTTTTACCCCAGCCTGTGACTCGACTACACTATTCTCAATTCAGTACTCACGGTTCAGGTCGGTGAGTTCTAAAATCCTACCTCAGCACTGCAGGTCCTTTCCGGTCTTGAGACAAGCATCGTCATACACCTCCTGCTGCCACTTCCATAGATTCTTTCTTCCGTCTTCAACCGAGGATGAGGAATACACCTAAGTGCAAGGATAAAATCAGACAATAACACAACCCCAGATAAAGTAGCTAGTTTTCTACGAAACACGTAGGGTTATGCTCAGTGAGCTGTTTTACTCCTGGGAATCAAGATTTGCTGTAGTTTGTGTTCATGTGAAACCAGAGTCAAGATTTAAATAGATTCCGTGAGTAGTGCTTTGTATGGCAGATGGTGCTCATAATCATATGTGACTCTATTAATAGAATTTTTGTATATAAAAGTTAATGAATGTTTGGATACTGTGATGAATTTCCACTATAGTATATATGATGTGTGGCCAGAGAGGGGTATGTGTCTAATGGTATCCACCTGACAGCCACAGCATAAAGCACACTCATTTCTTCCCAGTATGGAGCCTGTCAGCTTGTGAGATTCTGTAAGGAGGAGTTTGAATTCGGATCACGGAAGTCAAACTGCCGAATTTGATGAGATGACTGATGCGCCCAGCCGTATGTGACATCAGACACGGCATCCAACACAGCCAATGCAGGAAAGAGCAGGTGCTTTCACAACCAGCAAAGATTTAACTAGTCGTTATTTTACAACGCTCATATTCTATGGTTGTCAGTGAGTATGATACCTTATGTTTTTAGTATCTTTATATATTAAAAACTACACTATGGGGCCAATTCAGGTAGCTTTGATAAGATCACTGCCATATCAATCAATTTGGCATGTTACCTCACGGTATGAAATTTGTGTAAAAATGGTATTCAGTAATATTTTTTGCTTGGTAGATACCATTTGGTCTAAAAATGCCATACTGATTGTGTTTGCAGTTGCTTTTTCAGTGATCTTACTGTGCGATTTCCCTCCAATATATAAGAGTTGCGCAGAGAGAGATCTGCATAACCCTGCACAGCTCTTATAGGCGATCATCCTGTTTTTATTTAAATTTAAACTACATATTATTGAAGCAGGGTGTCTTCGGAGCTGAACCGCATTCATTTCAGGTCGGGGACACCGTGCTTCCTGAGGTACGGGGTGCCGGTTTCTCCTGGACTGGCCACGTGACGTGATGGAATTAAACTTCTTTAAGATATCTGTACCCAATACTGGGACCTGTACCTCGGGAAGTAGAGGGGATCCGAAACAAAAATTAAGTTTCATGTCCAGATAATAAATAAAAACAAGGCAACATTACCATAGCGGTTAACCGCTAAGTTATTGAAGAAGTTAACCACCACTACCCAGTTTGTTGGAGGTAGAGGTGGTGGGTGAATGTTATAGTTGCCCCATAGTCGGTGATTAGAACTCCCGGGAAGGATTAGCCTCTCCATTACTGTACCTTAGCAGTTACAACTGCTAAGGTAATGACGGGGTAAATCCCACCACGAGGCCTAACCACCTACCTTTGGGCAACTCTCCCCCCCCCCCCCGTTCAACCACCCCCTCTACACCAACACCACCACAAAGGAATGGGCAAAAGTACTATTAGCTAAATATGGCTAATAGTGCTTTTGTCTATTGAAATAAACAGTAACATTTATATAAAATATATTAAAAAAACATTACTATAAAAAAAATACACTAGTCATTTAATCCAGTGATTGTCACTTTGGTTATCTATGCCATCAACGAGGCACAGATTGCCACATTGACAACAAATAACCACCCTACTACCCACCCCCATCACCCCAACAGCACCCCCTACCTCAACACATGCAGGAATGGTCAAAATCTCTATTATCCATATTTGGATAATAGCGCATTTTCACATTAAAAATAAAGCAATAGCCAGCAACCCTATATAAATAAAAGTAGTTCTTACCCCTGTCAGGATTAAGGCCATCCTTGTCATCCTCCTCATCCTCTTCCTCTTCTGAACACCAACATTAAAATGAAAAATAAAAAAATGCTACTGCCCAGTATCCCCTTAATTGTATTAGCAGTTAGTAACGCTATGGTAATTAAGGGGGTTAACCCGTATCCCCCACCCACCAGGGAGGATAGTAGACTTCTGCACATCATGCTATTCTTCAAGATTAGGATCATTGCTTCCTGGGTTGACATGTTGGAGCTGCAGTTGGATGAGAAGGGTGAAAGCCTTCATCCCGGCAAGGGTATTGTATTTTATTTAATTGCATTTTTTTATTTTGCCCATTAATTGTCAATGTGGTCATCTGTTCCACATATAGGGATAATCACAGTGACAATTAATGGGTTTATTGACTACTATTTAATTTAATGTATTGACATGTCATTTTAATTTTATTGTGTAATTTTTTATTTATTTCAACACAAATTGCCAAAAATCCTATTAACCGTATTTGACTACTAGGGCTTTTGTCCATTTGTATGTGTGGTCATGGGTGTAGAAGGGGTGGGGGATGGGAGTAGTTGCCCCAGAGAGGGTGGTTAGGCCTCCCGGGTGGGTAGCGGTGGGGGTTAACCCCTTAAACTATAGAGGTTAATAACCACTTAGGTTACAGGCCAGTAGCTATTTTTTTCTTCCATATCTGGATAATAAGGCTTTTGTCCATTACTGTGTATGATGAGGGTAGAGGGTAGTGGTTGCCAATGGGCATAGATAATCACTGGATTAGTGGGATAGAGTATTTTTTTTTATAGTAATGTATTTTTTTTGTATGTAATTTTATTGCACTGTATTGTTTATTTGAATGGGCAAAAGTGCTATTAGCCATCTTTAGCTATTGGCACTTTTACTCATTCCTGTGTGGTGATGGTTGGTAAAAGCAGTGGTTGAAGGGGGTAGTTGCCCAAGGGTGGGTGTTTAGGCCTTGCTGGAGGGATTAACCCCTTCATTTCCTTAGCGGTTGTAACTGCTAAGGTAAGGGAGGGGTTAATCTATCCCGGGAGGCCTAAACAACCACCCCGGCACAATTAAGAAAGGTGGTATTAACCGCTAAGGTAATGAAGTGGCCTAACCAGCCAGCCTGGGACAATTACAAGCTTCACCCATCCCTTCTACCACCAATAATCCGGGCACTGCTATTTATCCCCTTCATTACCTTAACGGTTAGTCACTAAGGGGTTCATGCAGTAAGCGGCGGAAAGGCACTTCTCGCCACTTTCCCGCCTAAAAAGCCTATCCGTATTCAGTAACGGGCGAGAAAGTGGCGAGATTCAAAAAAAACGCCAGTTTGGCTGGCGTTTTTTTTTTTCCGCCGGTGGCGGGGCGAGAAGGCACTTTCCGCCTAAAAATCCACTTTTTCCGCCACGCTGTATTCTAGTAGAGGCGAGTAGCTAAGCGGAACTATTTGCCTCTCTAGAATACCGTTTTGCTGGCGGATCAGCCACGCAAGAAAAAGATGGCAAGTTGCTGCTCAGAGGCAGCGGATGAGTGGCGGATCGGCACTTAGAAAAAATTCAGGCCTTTTTCCTGGCTGGGATTGATGCCGGGGGTCTCCGGAGCTGATACCATTAATATCAGCACTGGGCCCCCGGCATGCATCCGAGGCAGGAAAAATGCATTTAAAGCCCACTTCATTACCTTAGCGGTTAACCGCTAAGGCAATGAAGGGGTTAAAGAGCCATGCCAGGTTTATTGTGGGTTGCGGGGGTGGGTGAAGGGGGTATTTGGCCCTTGTTTGTTTAGGGATTGCGGGGGGGGGGNNTTGCGGGGTTGCGTGTGGCACTACCCTTCACGACCGTAGCGGTTAATACCGCACGGTCATTAAGGGTTAAGGCCTCCCGCTACCCACACGCAACCCATAAACAACCACCGTTGGGGCTAAATACTCCCCTTCACCCACCCCACTACCCACTACATAAAAAATACACACACCAGCCCCACACTAACTAAATAAATATATATATATTATATATATAGTATATATATATATATATAAATATATATATTATATACCCCAACAACACCTATACCCCCTAACACCAGTATAGTACTGGCACAATGATTATTATCCACAAATGATAATAGTGCAGTTGTCCATTTAAATACATACACAACAATAAAGCCATTAAATACTAAGCACTCACCACATGTGCGGCTGCCAACGATGAAGGCCATCTCATCTTCATCCTGCCCATGCCCCATCCCTCTTCTGCAAACAACACAAGAATAAACATCCAATGTAAGTTCCCCTACCTCTTAAACACCATAGCGGTTATTAACCCTACAGTCATTAAGGGGTTAACCCCACTCACCCACATACCTCCCCCACTAACCCCCCCAACCCTGAGGCCTAACCACCCTCACCCACTACCCACAATGGAGTCCACCAAATACCCTTGGGGCCATACCCCTCCCCCACACATACAGTACAATAATTGCCAATAAACTATTCGCACATAGGGATAATACATTATTTGGCCATTATTAAACACATCAAATACCGTAATAAATAAAGAAAATTCTACTAACCTCATCAATAAGAGGCTCCGTCGCCACATCATCCTTGGGGTCCGTTTCCAAAATAATAAATAGCCAATACATCTCTCAATTACATTAACATACCAATTAACCCCTTAATCACCTTATCGGGTACTTACCCGTCAAAGGTATTTAAGGGTGAAGCCATCCTGCAATGGCACACCACACTTATGCATACATCCTCAATGAATTAAAAAGCAATTTCCTCACAATCCATGTAATCATTAATCTGAAGCCTCAAATGCCACTAAAACATGCATTTACAGTGTAATACATGTAGCATAACATGTAAACTACTGTACACGCTGCAAATCAATGTTAACAATACAATATCCAACTCCAAATAGCCTGACATCACAAGAAGTATATAATGTAAGCAAATAAGTCACCATCATGAAGTAACACACTGAATTACAATCCCTAAACAATTAAAATACACCATCCTAACCAATTACACCAATTAACTATAGCTATCGTAACGAGACAAGTTCAAACAACAAAAAGACACCAACAATTACAAATATACTATAGCAAGCCTCCTCCATAACCTACAGGAGCATAAGCCCAAAACTTACATCTCTCTAATAATAAAATACATTAACACACATCTATGCATACATGCATAGCCACAATCATTTACAATACAGAAAATCAAGCCTTAACAACACTATCATTTTCTTACCCTGTAGTATATATCTCTCTGACATACATACATACATACATACAGTGGCAAGAAATGATATGCATAAAAAAAATGAACATATGAAAAACCAAAAAAACCACAGTTACATTAATACATTTCTTTATTAACTTACCATTACTTGGCCTATACCGACTCCCGTTGATCAGCTTACTCACGAACCAAATCCACGAACAGGAACCCATAAATAAAAAACATAAAATAATAAACATTAAATAATAAAACACACAATCCAGGGGTCGTTAGTTTGTAACCCCATCTTCATCTGTATTCTTCTAAACCTTCTTCCGGGGTCTTCTTCTTGCCGTCCGGTGCCACGCCCTGGTATTCTTTTCTTTCTTCAGTAGGAGGTCCTTCCTCCTTGGCGTCTGGCTTCAAATGAGACGACAAAGGCTTTTAAAGGCCTATGACGTCACATTTACGTCATATGTGTTCCCACGGCCCTTGATTGGGTCCGTGAAACCATGTGTTTTTGGCCTGTAAAAAAAAATGGACGTCCACTTAAAGGCAAGAAAGCACAGCCAATCAGAATACTTTGCTTCAATTGCCTTTAAGATGACTCATGAAAAGACACTATGCCGGACTCACATGGTACGGCAGCCAATCAGAGCGTGGGAGTCTAATCCCTACTCTGATTGGTTCAAGTACCATTTGACGGCTTTCATGACGTCATAATCCGTTCTTCCCCAAGCCTCTGTCACATGGTCTACTAGAGCCAATCAGAGTTGGATGGAGTTGCCACGCTCTGATTGGCTGCCGTACCATTGAGTCCGGCCATGTGTCTTTTCATGACGTCATCTTAAGGCTTGAAGCAAGCCATTCTGAATTGGCTGTGCTTTCTTGCCTTTAAGTGACGTCATCATTTTCTTTTACATCGGCCAAAACACATGATTTTCACGGCCCAATCAGGGCCGTGGGAACCATATGACGAAAATGTGACATCATAGGCCTTTAAAAGCCTATGTCGTCTCATTTTGAAGCCAGACGCCAAGGAGGAAGGACCTCCTACTGAAGAAAGAAGCCAGGGCGTGGCACCGGACGGCAAGAAGACCCCAGAAAAGGTAGAAGAATACAGATGAAGATGGAATACAACTAGAACCCCGGGATTGTCGTGTTTTAATTATTTTAATATTATTATTTTATGTTTTTTTATTTTATGGTTCCTGTTCGGGATTGGTTCGTGAGTAGCTGATCAAATGGAGTCGGTGGGCCAAGTATGTAGTTAAATAAGAAATGTATTTAATGTAACTGTTTTTTTTGCTTTTTCTTGTGTTCATTGTTTTTTATGCATATCATTTCTTGCCACTGTATGTATGTATGTATGTATGTCTAGAAGATATATACATCAGGGTAAGAATGATAGTGTTTGTTAAAGCTTGATTTTCTGTATTGTAAATGATTGTGGCTATGCTGTGCTATGCATAGATGTGTGTTAAATGTATTTTATTATTAGAGAGATGTAAGTTTTGGGCTTTATGCTGTACTGTAGGTTATGAGAGGCTTGCTATAGTTATTGTAATTGTTGGTGTCCTTTTTTGTATGTTTTAACTTGTTCTCTGTTACGATAGCTATAGTTAATTGTGTAATTGGTATGGATGGTATTTTAATTGTTTAGGGATGTAATTCATGTGTTTAATTCATTGATGGTGACTTTATTGCTTACATAATATACTTCTTGTGATGTCAGCTATTTGAGTTGGATTATTGTATGTTAACATTGATTTGCAGCGTGTACATGTAGTTTTACATGTTATGCTACATGTATCACTGTAAATGCAATGTTTTAAGTGGCATTTTGAGGCTTCAATTGAATGATTACATGAGATTTGTGTAGGAAATTGCTTTTTAATTCATTGAGGATGTTATGCATAGTGGTGTTGCCATTGCAGGATGGCTTCATCACCCCTTAATTACCTTTGAGGTTAGTACCCGATAAGGTGATTAAGGGGTCATTTGGTATGTTATGTAATTGAAGATGTATTGGCTATTTATTATTTTGGCAACGGACCCCAAGGATGATGCTGGCGACGGAGCCCTTCTTATTGATGAGTTAGTAAATTTCCTTTATTTTATTACGGTATTTATGTGGTTTAATAATGGCCAAATAATGTATTATCCCTATGTGGATAATAGTATTTGGCACATTATTGTACTGTATGTGCTGGGGGGGGGTATTGGCCCCAAGGGTATTTGGTAGGACTCCCCTGTGGGTAGTGGTGATGGGTGGTTTAGGCCTCAGTTGGGGGGGGTTAGGGGAGGGGTATGTGGGTGATGGTGGTTAACCACTTAATGACTGTAGCGGTTAATAACCGCTATGGTGATTAGGGTTTTAGGGACATTACATTGGATGTTTTAATTCTTGTGTCTGTTTTGCGAAGCGGATGGGCCATGGGCAGGATGAAGATGAGGATGGCCTTCGTCGTGGCAGCCGCACATGGTTGAGTGCTATATGTATTTAATGTCTTTATGTTGTGTTGTATTTTAATTGGACAACTGCACTATTATCCATTTGTGGATAATAGTAATGTTGCCCATTACTGTATTGTAATGTTTGTATTGGCTGGCTCATGTTTATTGGGGGCATTTGTCCCCAATAACATGCTATTATGGCGTTAACCCCTTCATTACCTTAGCGGCTATCCGCTATGGTAATGAAGCAGCATTATATGTATTTTAATAATATTGTGCGGGAGCAGGGGGCCCCCTGAGCTGAACCGCATTTATTTGTGGCTCAGAGACCCCCTGCTTCCCGTAGGATTACAGTCCCGGTTTGGGGCATCGGTTACAGTGTGGGACGCCATGTTTGTTGCGGCACGTAGCGTATGGGACGCTATAAACATGGCGGCGACACTGCCCATCACCGATCACACATACCGGGCCTGCACTCTGGGAAGCTGGGGGTCCCTGTCCAAAAGTGATGCGGTTTCAGCTCGGGGGACCCCTGCTCACTGTTACAGTATTATTAAATAAAATTCATGCTGCTTTCGCTCTACCGTGACAAAAAAAAAGGTTGGGTCGCTCCCTATTTGTTATAGGCTTGTGATGTTGTGCCCTGTGTGGTAGTGTGTAACCAAAGAAAGGTTTAGTGTATACTTTGCCCTTGTTGTTTTCTTCTGCAGCTGAGCCAGTAGAGAAGATAAGCCCGGTATCTTCCTTGTAGTTGCAGTGGAGGTGAGGGTTGGTCAGCGTCACTGGATTTTGCTCGAACGGATAGAGATAGAATGGATAGGAAGATATGGAACACGGTATTGTGTTTTAGTAATCGAACGGTACAACAAGCCAAAAGAACTTTGGAATTAAAATGTATGAAAAATATATTTTTAAAAAAGCTTAAAACTATTGGAATTAAAGAACCTGGTAATTAAAAGTAAAAATATATAATGTTAAATATCTAAAAATAGATTAGAAAATCCTTAAATAAAATCCTTAAATAAAATTTAATGGAATTGTGTGTTTTTTTTTTTTTTGTGAACAGAAGCAATATTTCTATATGTGGATGACTACCAGGGTGTGTTTTATTAGCCTGTTGTTGGTCTGAGGTTCAAAAGGGGATAATGGGGCCTGGTTCAGCAGAGTTTAATGTGATGTCTCCTTATCTTCCTTCACCGGAATGGCTGCTAAAAACAATAACTTTCTCGACCCACCCTCCTATGGGGGGCAGTACGTGAGTTGCTTCTCTCCCGGGGCCCAAATAGGAAAAAAAAGGGCCAACTCGATGAGTGAGCAAAATAAATTTATTAGATACAGAAAACAAAGTCAAATAACACTCAGCTCCGTACAGCTTTTAAAAACAGCCCCAGCATCAGCCTGATCGTCCAGTGATATTCCTCTCCCATAACAGTCACTCCCGTGGTCGCGTCCGACGGCGGGACCGAGAGGAGTCTCAACACCGGATGTCAGCAGGCTGGCTGGGTCCTTCATCAATGGGCTCCAGCAGAACAACTAGTTATCGCAATACGCTTCTCAGGTTCCTGCCGGATGCCCTGTGCCTTCCCTCTTTGTAGCAAATACCTAATTGAGATTGGATTGGTCATCAATTGGTATTGGTGCAATTAAATAATAAAATTAGAAACGACCTTTATTGAGGGTTGGGTGTTAGACTAAATGCCCAATAATATGAAAGAACCAATAATGCTAAACTCTAAATACATACTAAATATGTTACAAGTAGTGACAATGTTATACACAGTATATATCATGCACACCATGATCTCTATCAGTTTCTATGAGACCTTCCCATCTCCCGCTCGCGGTGTAGGCAATTAGTAATTTGTGCAATCTCCAGACATCTTTAACAAATCTCTTAAAATTGGTATCAGGTGGCAGCACAATGCATTGTGAAGTAAACCTCTAAGTTATTCCTTCAACAAAATTAATTTTATACCTAAAGTGGCCCTTGCACGAGAACTTTCTGTGTGTGGGACTAAACTAAAGCAAAAAAGCCAATGCTCGAATGGATGGATTTTAGTAATATATAAAAAATTTAAATAATAATTAGCTCTAAAATATAAAAAAATTAGAATATAAAAATTTCAATAATAAAATTAGAATATAAAATGTATTGTAAATAAAAAATTGTATAGAAGTCTGTGTAATTGGGGGGGCTACCATATGGTATCGCTTATATGTTTAGACTATACTGTCCTAAAAAAATATATATATATATATGGTGTATACCCAGGTTTAGGTGATATATGTTAAAAGTACCCCTGTGTTGTCTTTGACTCCCCCTTCGCGGTTAGTTTTGGAGAATGTCATGGTACCGTGAATGGAATTGGAATGAATTATTCCTACAATAGATTGTGTTCGTAATTCAAACATAATGGTCATTATTTAATGGATGTATGGAACTTTGGCTGTTTATTCATTATGTTCATTGGGTAGGTTTGACCGACGATCAATTCAGGCCTTGCTTAAATGCAGAGTGATAAGTTGGCTGTCTATAACAGAGTGCAGATGGACCATCATGTACTTGTTGCAACATATGCGATCAGAGAGAGTACAAGAATTCTGCGAATGAGAATCAACAAATGTGGTACAGTAGATTATTGGTTTGTTACCCAGGCTTGATGTAATGTTAAAGTATTAAAGAAGGATCCTCAAAATAATAGGCTATTCAAAATGATTGCGCAAATAATTGAGAATATTTGGGGTAACTCGAAATCTTAGTGTGGTTTTGCTATACCGGGCTTCTCATTCAATTGGGGATTTGTCCCCACAATCATATTGGCCCTCACTCAAAAGGCGTGTGATAAGTTAACTGTGCTATCGGCTGAGGACGGCAGAGCAGTAGATTTCATATACTCGTTGGGTGCATATGTGAACATAGAGAACACTAAACTAGAATTTTCTAAAATAATACAATTTGTACGGTTTAAGCGTAATGTAGTAGATCATGTCAATTGCGAGTTATGGTTCCAAATTTCGGGAAGGGGTGGTGTTGGATAGAAAAGAGAATAATGGAGAAAGCAGAGACAACAGTGAATATATGTTGTTAGAATTACAATGTTTCATTTCAAGAAAAGCCCGATGTCGATGTCATGTTAAGTCCGTTGGGAGCTTAAGGCGCTTTACTTTATCCTGTGTAGTCAGGTCATATTAGTCCTGGTGTAGGTCTTTAGTTAAAATAGTGTCTTCTCAGTTTTAACCTACTCCCCCTGCGTGCGCAAGGGGGGGAATCTGTTCTAATGGCTCTATTGTCAAGCCTGAGGGTCCCCTGATGCTGTAGTGCTAAAAATGTTTTGACAACGCTGTGTGTCTAACCGTTCTCCGATTATACCATATGTTCCAATATACGAACCCATCAGTGTCGTGTGGTAACGGCCGACATACTGCTATTCCACAGGGGCAGCTTAAGGAAATAGAACACCGGTTAGTCAACTCTGCAATGGATAAAGTGCTTGGTTTTAAATGATTCTACCTGTTTACATGTGATGAAAAGTCTATTTTGTCTGTTTGACCCTTGTTTGCAAGCTTTGCAAGTGCTGCACTACTATTAATACACCTTTGGCTGTTTGATAGCCAATTCTCTCTGTCCCTTTTGGAGTTAATCAGTTCTGAAATAGGCTGGGGTGCTTATAATTATTCTTTATATTATTTACTGCTGTTTTAAAGATGACCTTGGGTCTTTCTGGGAGGTAGTTTCTAAGGGTGGTGCATCTCCTCTATGTGAAGTGCCAGTGATTTTAATTAAGAATTTGTTGTATTTTGGCCTGAATCCCCCTGGCGTATTGAGTTAAAATGCAGACGTAATATTTTCTGGTCGGTTTGTTTTTGTGTTTTTTTAGGATAATCTCGTCGTTGCTAGGAGACAATACAATACAATACAATACAGTTTTATATTCTATTTTAATTTTTTTAAATTTTTTATTATTACTATAAAATCATCCTCTGAGCATTGGCTTTTTTGCTTTAGTTTAAATGTCCCACAAATCACAGAAGTCACGTGCAAGGGCCACTTTAGGTCTGAATTAATTTGCTGAAGGATAACTTAAGGTTTACTTCACAATGCATTGTGTCTGCCCTGCGTCCACATTTGAAAGATATTTGTTTTAAAGATTCTGTAGTAATTGCACAATTACTAATTGCCTACACCTCGAGCGAGGGAAGGTCATCATAGAACTGATAGAGATCATGTTGTGTCATGATTATCTACTGTGTATACTTGCCACGATGTACATTTGAACTATTATTCGTATTATTAGATTTAGCATTATTTGGTCTTTCATATTTTGGCATTGTCTAACACCCACCCTCAATAAAGTCGTTTCTACATTTATATTATTAATTGCACCAATACCATTATGACCAATCCAATCATCATCATTAGGTAATTTGCCTACAAAGAGGGAAGGCAGGGGCATCGGGAACTGACGAAGCATTATTGGCGAAACTAGTTGTTCCCTGGCTGGAGCCTTGAATGAAGGACCCCGCCAGCCTGTCTGCCATACCGTAGACTCCCTCTCCGGTCCCGCCGTCTGACCGACCACGGGAGCTTTACTGGTGAAGGATATCACTGGACGATCAGGCTATTTGGCTAGGGCTTGTTTGTCAAATGCGTGTACCGTGAGTGTTATTTTGACTTTGTTTTCTGTATCTAATAATGTTATTTTGCTCAACTCACCGATTCGGCCTTTTCTTCCTATTTGGGCCCCCGGAGAGAAGCAACTCACAGTTTTACTGCCCCCCACTTAGTGAGGGTGAAGAAATTATTGTTTTTAGGCGACATCCTTGAAGGAAAGAGACTGCACATTAAACTCTGCTAACTCCAGCCCCATTATCCCCTTTTTTATCCTCAGACCCAACACATGGCTATGATAACACACCCTTTAGTCATCCACCATAACAGCACATATTCGTGCTTCTGTTCACAAAAAATAAAAAAACACACAATCCATTTAAATTTTATATTAAGGTTTTATTTAGGTTTTTCTAATCTATTTTAGATATATTATACAATTTATATATTTTTACTTTAATTACCAATGTTTTCTTTAATTCCAAATATTTTAAGCTTTTTTAAAAATTAGGTTTCATAACTTTTTTAATTCCAAGTTCTTTTGGCTGGTATTGTAACCGTTCGATTACTAAACACTAATACCGTTTTACATATCGTCCTATCATCTTATTCTACGTTCGAGCAAAATCCCGGCGCTGACCAACTCCCACTCCACTGCTTCGCTAACCCCCCTGGGGGGGGGGGGGGGGTCGCAGATACCCTGTAGGTAAGGGAACGAGTCTTTATTGATATGTGTGTTTTACTCATAGTGTAGATGTGGCAAGGGTCTCCGGAGCTGAAGCCTTTTGTTTTATGTCCAGAGACCCCTGCTTCCCGAGATCCAGGCCCCTTTAGGGTGCTGGTATCCCTCTGCTTTGTTTACTTCCGCGGTCACGTGTTGGACCTTTAAATTCAGAGAGATACCTGCACCTCAGAAAGGGGCTGTGTCTCGGTAAAGCGGGGGTCCGCCGACCTGAACCATCGGTTAGCTCCTGAGACCCCTGGCACATGTATAAAATAACACTATGAATAAGTTGTTTTAAAAATAATTTTATTGTGCTGATGTTGCGCCAAGAGAGTCCGCGATCTCTCTCTGCTGCAAACACACTCGGGTCAGGGACGGCTTTCTCGGCAGTTTTCTCGCCAGGCAGCCGTCCCGCCACCGTACCCACCATTTCACGAATGGTGGTGGCTAATTCATTCGCCAGGGATTCTTCCCCTTGACAGCTACCGCCAGTTTAACACGCAAAAACATGGCTTAATTGCTAACGGCTATGCATTTTTTCGCTGCTTCTGCATGAATGCCCTAGAGTAAAGCTGGCTTTAATTTGAATGCTACGGTTGAAGCAGGTACTCTGGAGCTGAAATTAATGTGGGTTTACACCGCACACCCCTGCTTTAATCCTAGGTATAACAATACATGTTTCCAGTGAATCCGACCTGGTCCATCTTCAGGATAACGATCTCTGAAATATACAGGTTTAAGTTGTGAGCTATACATCAAAGAGCAGTTACTGGAAAAAAAATGGGCAGTGTGCATTTTTTGTCCTACCGCACGGCTTGTCTGAGTGAAGTGATAATGATCATTAAAAGACGTTTCCAAGCAATTTGACATGTTTTATAGGGTGGGAAGCGTTCATCTGAACGCTACCCTTGCAATATCACTTGGACAGTGCACTTGCCAGTCAAAAGTCACTTATCAAGTTACTGAATTGCCCCTATAGTGGTTGCGCTGTTTTGTTTTCAGAATCAACAATACTTAATAAACAGCATTTAATAAAGCTAATTTGACGCACTCTGGTAAATTTGCCGTCTGCTAAAATAATAAAGGAGTTATAAAATGTTCTATATTTACACTATATAGATCTCAGTACCTTAGGGCTCTATGCAGTAAGCGTTGATAGGTTTTTTTTCGGCCATTTTACTGGCCAAATTGGGTTTAGATTCGTAAGCCGATAAGTGCTTGATTCGGCAGGTTTCGTATCCGAAATTTTGTTATGGCCAGTCGTCTGCCGATTAATCGGTTTTTTCGGCACTTATCGCCACTTTTTAATTTCGGCTTGTATTCAAGTGCAAATCAGCTTATCGGGGCTGTCGGCACTAAGAAATTGAGACTTTATTGCCAATTTCTCTGCCAACTCAAGTTGGCAGTTGGAGGGGAGAACGATCGCTAAGGCTGCCGGCAGGCACTTAAAAAAAAAACTAATTTTGTACATTATGGAGTCATTGGAGCGGGTACGTATAACAGTATCTACTGTTTCCGGTCTATTACTCACAATACAAATGTGTTTAGCATTAACAGTGGTTGGGTGGCATTCAGCTGCATTGTGTCCACCTGACTGATTATTTGCAATAAATAGAACTTTTAGATGTGTTCATCATTTGCGTGTACATTACTACATCATGTGATGATGTGTCAAGGAAAAAACTATACTCAACTCTTAATGAGAGACATCAAACATCATATCAACATGTTAATAACTGTTCGACAATTTATGATATGCTGTTATCCATGTCACACAGTGTAACACATATACCGTATGTTTCATGTTGCTTCCATTACACAATGCTTGTTAATGTGTAACGCATCCTTTAAACGTTCATGTACATCTTTCTTCTCATATTTACAGTACTTTGGTCCTCCTTTTTTTCATGACGTCCGTTTTATTGACAGTCAATCACTTGCATGTTACAATTGTAAACCTTGCATACAAGCCAACTTCATGTGCTAACTTAATACAACATACATACATACATACAGTGGCAAGAAATGATATGCATAAAAAAAATGAACATATGAAAAACCAAAAAAAACCACAGTTACATTAAATACATTTCTTTATTTAACTTACCATTACTTGGCCCTACCGACTCCCGTTGATCAGCTTACTCACGAACCAATCCACGAACAGGAACCCATAAAATAAAAAAACATAAAATAATAAACATTAAAATAATAAAACACGACAATCCAGGGGTCGTTTAGTTGTAATCCATCTTCATCTGTATTCTTCTACCTTCTTCCGGGGTCTTCTTGCCGTCCGGTGCCACGCCCTGGTATTCTTTCTTCAGTAGGAGGTCCTTCCTCCTTGGCGTCTGGCTTCAAAATGAGACGACAAAGGCTTTTAAAGGCCTATGACGTCTGTGTCTTTTCATGACGTCATCTTAAAGGCAATTGAAGCAAAGCCATTCTGATTGGCTGTGCTTTCTTTGCCTTTAAGTGACGTCATCATTTTCTTTTACATCGGCCAAAACACATGATTTTCACGGCCCAATCAGGGCCGTGGGAACCATATGACGAAAATGTGACATCATAGGCCTTTAAAAGCCTATGTCGTCTCATTTTGAAGCCAGACGCCAAGGAGGAAGGACCTCCTACTGAAGAAAGAAGACCAGGGCGTGGCACCGGACGGCAAGAAGACCCCAGAAGAAGGTAGAAGAATACAGATGAAGATGGAATACAACTAGAAGACCCCTGGATTGTCGTGTTTTATTATTTTAATATTTATTATTTTATGTTTTTTTATTTTATGGTTCCTGTTCGTGGATTGGTTCGTGAGTAAGCTGATCAATGGGAGTCGGTGGGGCCAAGTAATGGTAAGTTAAATAAAGAAATGTATTTAATGTAACTGTGTTTTTTTTTGCTTTTTCATGTGTTCATTTTTTTTTATGCATATCATTTCTTGCCACTGTATGTATGTATGTATG
>WSYH01010767.1:0-22411 GCA_036426205.1 Ascaphus truei | reverse complement strand
TAAGGAATATTGGAAAGTTTTACGTAAACTTGGCATGTTCTCAAATCAGACACAATTTTAAGTGAAATTTTACCCGAGAATCCCAAAGTAATTTTTAAAAAAGCACAGAACAGGAAAAATATATTGGCACCAAGCGCTTTGAGGAATTCGAACACCGACAATCATGGTTGGCTCAAAAATATTGCAGGTTTTTTTGGATGTGTATCCTGTAAGGCCTGTCAAATAAAATAAAGAAAAAAAAACAAGTTTCATTAGCCATACAAGTCAAGAAACTTTCAAAATAAAACAATACACGAACTGTTATACGACTTCGTCATATATATCCTACAATGCCCATGTGGCTTCAATATGTAGGGAAGACTACAAGACCGATTGGTACCCGCATTATTGAACATCTAAGTAATATAAGACGTGGCATTTTTTTACACATAGCATATCGAAACATTATGCCAAATATCCCAATTCCAATCCTGACAGTCTGAGATTTGTTGCAATTGAAAACGTATAAACAACATGGAGGGGACGCAGAGTAGAGAGGTAGATTTAAGCAAGGAAAAGAAATATACTGGATCCACAAATTAAATACACTTATCCCCAAATGTCTGAGCTCGGATTTTGAGATATTACCATTCTACATCCATAATTAGCCATCTACCTTTCCCTCCTCCAACCAGTATTTATTCTATTCCTCCACATATCTACTTTGGCTAATTGGGCTGAAGGGACAACTGATATTCAATTTGTATGGGTTTTTAATTTTATACTTTATTTTTGATACTAGATATTTTATATTTAACGATATTTGTACCTTTTAACTATTTTTAGCTAATTGTTCCATTTTATCACATGAAATCAATCAATTATTATTGTCTATCTTCGATTTTATCTTTATAACTGGATTCTAAATAGTTATCAAATGATTCTGATATGTAATAACTAATGCATTTTCTGTCTTTTCTCTCTCCCTTGGTGTTACAAGTGCCATTATTCATTATGGTTTACAAATTAATTCAAACACATTTACTGGTATCACGTTTTAAAACTTATTAGACGTAACTTATAAATGTTTTTTGAAATTTAATAAAAGTATCAATTGTCGTTAGTTGTAAAAAAAAAAATTATGTGTAATTTTTGGATCACAGAGTAAGTGTGCCTGTTTGTAGTTGGCAAAACCGTGGGTTAAAATATTGTTAATGGGTTGAATGACGATTGCCAATTTGTAGTCAATTAGAGACACATAAATAAAGCACCACCCATATGAGAAACTTCTTTCTCCTGAGGAAGCTGTATGTTAACACACGCGAAACGCGTGTAAGAGCCAAAGAAGTTTTGCTGCAGCTGCCTAGACGTGAAGACGCCGGACGCACGGAGTTCCAATTACAGATCCTATCCCAGCCCGTCGCCATAGGCAAAAGGATGGGTACAGGAGTCGGAGAGTGACGTCAGACGCAACACAACCGCGGACGGTGGAGTCACGGAGGATATCGAAGGAAGCACTACACTTAGGACTGATAAATCTACCGTCGCAAGATACCATTACAGTACAATTTATTTGTATTATTGTAAGTACATTTCCTATTCTCTACCTGTGTGATAAAATATTTGCCATATCTAGACCATTGGTCCGTTCTATTTCTATTGCATGTACTATACCTGGATTGACTGAGCAATAAAACATTGAAAAGATCCTCTACACTGGTCCCTCCGGGCCAGAATATACCACGAGATTGTGATATCCACCTCTTCATATCCTGACTGAGTCAGACCACTGCGCTATAAACTTTACACTTGTTGTAAGTAGGAAAACCAAAGAGCGCAAGATACCACTTCCCTAATTGCACTAATATACGCACAATTATTGTTTTATGTTTTTTTATTACAGATGTGTTCCTGATCTGATCGCTCCCTTCCCACCCCAAACCAAGACTTTTATTGGTGGAGTCAGTACAAAACATTATTACAATATTGAAACATTAAAGTGACAGCCGGAATTCTAATCATCAACACACCAATAATACATTCTGCAGCCTTTATTAAATCTTCTGCCACAAAACATTTTTGGTGCATGGGGCACAGGGAGTTAAAGTGAATTGCTTTTATTGTACTGTATTTGGGGGTTTGATTGGGGTTTATTATCAAATTATTATGAATGAACTGCCTTGTGAAATGACACTGCTGTTAACTATTCAGCCACACCTCCAGAGTTTTTAATCCCTCCCTAGCCAAGCGTCAATCGGCTGGTACCCAGCCTACAGTACCATCCCCCTCTCTCAACTGGGTCATGATCTTCTGCGTATGCCATTGTGTACTTAATCGGCCCATAGCCGAGCTACAAACACTCAGCACGCCTGCGTCTAATCACACCATCCCCCTCCCCCAACCCTTAGAGGCCTGTTGTTTGAACAGAATGCTTTAAAAATCCCCTCTCGAATTTGAAATGTAAATATGATGTGCACAGCACTGAGAGAATGAGAGTACACTGATACCAGTATTTCATCAGGGTGTGAAAATATTTGTCAGTCACTATGGTTTACAGTCACATGTTTTTAATACATACAGTACATTCTTAATATCTTTAAAATAAAAATATTATAAATCCTGGTGTAAAATAATTTTAAAATAAATAAATAAATAAATTCATTGGTGCACTGTAGGGGTGGGTGTCAATGATTATGATTGCAGGAAAGTGAATATATTTATTTTATTTTATCAGGAACCAAAAATACAAATATAAAAATAATCGGAATAATACATGCAGTAATGCCGTCTTTATTAAGTTATTTTGGCAGTTTAAATTGGATAACCATTTGGAAAACCTTTGTAAAACATGGGGAAAAAGAGTAATGCACATTTATAGAATCTTATTAATACTACAGTATATACAGTACAGTACTGTAATGTACTGTATAATATACTGTACTGTATTATAGTGTATATATAGTAAAATTAATTTTCTTTAGTCTTTATCTTTTCCTCATTCTGTCTGCAGTACAGTAGTTCATTGAGAGAGGAGAGGTTTGTGTACATACATGCGCTGTTTATATACTGTACATTTGACTGTACAAGCACGATTTGACTGGACACAACGCCCCCATTCCCCTAGGCCACCGTTTTTACTGGAACAACAAGAAAACCAAAAATGTGTGCAGTTACTGCCACTGTATTATGGCAGAACTACTGTACAGTAGGTGGCTGGGCAGCTTTTTCTGGAAAGAAAAAAAACATGGGGCAGTTACTGTAGTAGGCAGTTAATGTAGTACTGTCAAACTAGTGTACTGTATACTGTACTGGAACTACGTATACTCTGACTACGTTAAATTCATTGTACTGTAACCTGATGGCTGGGCTGCTCTCATCTGTAAAGAAAAAACTAACTACGTGATACAGTACTAGTATCTTTACTCTCTGGAAAGAAAAAATCTTTGCCAATTACCTGGAACATACTGTACTTACAATACTACAGCACAGTACTACTTTCCTGATGCTTGCCCATTACGCGCGATGACAATGTGCAACACAGTGGCAATATGGTCTATATTTTATTGCAGCGTTCCACGGGTGAGTACATCGTTCCAAAAACTCATATGCCTTTCAAACAACTCGTCCTTTTTGGAGGGTTTCACCACTTTCGGGATATGGTGCGTTCAGCTGATGCCAGACCATTCGATCGGATTGAAGTCTGGCGAACCTTCATTGGAAAGAAAGGACAATTGTTAAGAGCTAAAAACAGTGAGGAACAAAAATGGGACACGGTCTACTGCACTTACTTGCTGGCGTCTTCACCGCGTTGATGCCCGCGCTCAAGGATAAAGCGCCGTTGACATTCAGTATATACCGTTGTAAGATTAATTGAAATATACAAAAATGTATACTGCTGTACTATTACTATAAATATAAATAGACAAAACTATGGACAGTATGTTGTTAAATAAAATCAGCAGAAATACAACAGTATTACAGTAGATACAGAACTGTACTGTAGATGTACAGTACAGTTTTCATATTTTTTGTTAAATTTTATAAAATACTTACGCGTTTGTTACCCTTGGTGCCTTTTTCTGGTCTCTGTTTTTTCCTGTGCATGATAGCAAACGGTGGTGGTTAATGGCACAACAGGGTCAGAAGTAGTAGCTAACCAGCGTTGGACAGCAGCAATTCGGTGTCCGCTCGTGTACATCCCTTAATTCGCATGCTGAGACCTTTGAAATCTTTTTAAACAGGCATTGCTGCGAGTAGAAAGAAATACAAACACAAGAAGTTATCGATGTTTAGTCAATGTGTATTCTATGTGCAGTCATACACAAAATGGATGGTGTTGTTATTATACGGTAAGACTCACACGCCCACTTTTAACACCTTTCAACACCTGTACCTGGCGCCATGCATAAAAGGTCACACACTTTGCAAGGCCCACCACTCCAGGTTCTTTATCTGAACTTGCCCTTGTCCAGATACTGTACTGCATTGTTCCACCTGCTTCCATGGAGCATCCCCGGTTCTATGGACGCAAGAACCCTCTCACCCTGCCGTGCCTGTCATGCTTGAAAAAGCGAAAGGCGGTTGCCGTTTCCACGCCAAGGGCAAAGCGACAGGCTAAGGCCAATAAAGAAACCTCTGCTGCCCTAAGGTTAAGGTTTTCTTAGACGTAAGCCTCATTTTGATAGAAGAAGATATACGGTAATATGCTCTCTACGCAAAACGAATGGCAGCCAACCCATCGGACCCGAGACCATTCCCATATGCTTCGACGACTCTGCTGTAGCTGTCCCGGAAATCTTCATCCCGTCTCTCCACCCCCATCTTCTCCGGTTCCATCTGACGACGCTGCCGCCTCTGAAATCCACGGGTCACTTTCTCTTTGCTCTTAGACGACTCTGCTGTTCTCGCCCGGAAATCCAAAAGGTCACCTTCTCCATCCCTCTTCGACGCTACCGCTTCTCTCAACCGGGTATCCACAGGTCACCTCTTCCACTCTCCATCGATGCGCTTCTGTCCATGGAACCCCCATCTCCTCCTCCGTTGACACCCATCCCCCACGATGTCCAGACGCCATGCACAAAGAAGCAGCTCGTTGGAGCCGGATGCTGAATGGGATAAGTGTGGATCTCCTCGGGAATTGTATTGTGCTGGCAAAGATAGATCTGTTCTGGAGACCATGTAAATGTGGAGCAACGGATGCTACAAATGGAGCAACGGATGGATCAAGGATGGAGAAGATAGAGGCTGACATGGGGGATACATTATTGCTCGTGGCTATGCCCTGTTCCCGACGCCAGAAAGAGAGGGTGACATGGATTGTATGAATGGGGACCTTCGCCCCCTTCCATCACCAAGCGCCCCCCCTCCACCAGAAGATGTAGTGTACATGTATGCGTTGAGGAGGACCATGACAACCCGTCAAGAACAACGCCAGGAGACAAACACGGGACCACGATCCGGAGGGAAAGCTTCCTCCCAGACATCCTACCATCGCCGTCGCCACAAGCACACCCGCCCCAAAAGACCTACAACACGCGCGCATCGAAACAGGCCCGACTACACCCTGCGCGATTGACAGCGGGCTTAGGGAGAAGAGAAGTATAGGGTGATGAGTGCTGGTGTACCCCACAAGTATGCCTTGATCATTTTTAAGCACCAGTGTACGACACGGTGTACTGGAGTGGGTGTTCAAAGTGAACTGCGGCACTTTTATACAGTTACAGATCATGTAATGAAAGGCGTTAGAGACTGCATTAATGGCGTTTTGCGCCAGCAAGAGAATCGGCCATGGTGTGGACAATGTGGAGGACTGGTCAGTGAGACCATACTGTTGTGCTGAACTGTATTGTACTCTTTTATTTGTTGTTTTGCCCTACAGACCTGCTGTACTTAAACAAAGGAGTTGTTGTTGTGTTTTTTTTTCACAGGACATGTACAACTCCAGTCCCTGGGGCCGCAAACAGGCACGGTTTTCAATGTTGCCCTGAAAACCTGCCCTGTTTGCTGCCCTCTAGGACTGAACTGGTGCAGGTCGACTGACAGTGTTGCGCACCATCCCACGTACTGTACTGTATACAGTACTGGGTTCTTTAATAAAGGAGAGTGTTACTTAAAATGTCACTTTAACTCCTGTGCCCCTGCACCAAAATGTTTTGTGGCAGAGACATAATAAAGGCTGCTAGAATGTATTATGGTGTGATTGTTAGAATTGCTGTGCATTTAATGTTTCAATATTGTAAATAAATGTTTTGTACGGACTCCACAATAAAAGAACAAGTTGAATGCCTCACATTTTTCCATTTGCTCCTTTGCCAGTGTAACAAATGTACTGTAGAGGCTTGCTGCACTGTTTTTTAAACTGGCTGGTCGCGCAATTGGCGTAGGAACTACGGAATTGGCTGGGTACTAGGTCAATTGGCGTGGGAACTTTGTTCTAGGGCACTAGAAATAAAAATTCATTTTGCCCCCTAGATGTTAGCAAACTCCTCACTTGACACCCAACCCCCAGGGTCTAGCAGTAATGGCGACGAGAAAGGCTCACGCCGGCGAGGAGGGCCCTACCAATGAGCGCAAATGACGGAAAAAGCTTGAACCGCTAGTCAGAATGAGAGAAACCTGGAACCCACAAACTCCGGTTCTGTTCGACTAGAGGGCTCATATTCGGTGACCATGTAGTCCTAGTTGAGGCAGGATTGCATGGCAAATTGCGACCCTCTCGTGGGCAAACAGAACGGAGTCAGGGTGATGTTAAAGTTCAGGTTTTGCCATTGACTTGCATGGCAGAAAAAAGCCACTTTGGTAATGTGCTTTTAAACTGTTTTTGTATCTCCAGGTTTCGGGGGTCTTGGAAGGCTGATATTTTCCACGTGTGCAAGGGTCCCCGCATGAGGACCAGGTAAATTTCAACCCGCTCAGACCACCAGAACGGGTTATTTTACATTATATGTACAGTACTTACAGTATACTGTATACAGGATTTATATATTTTATTTTAAAGATATTAAAGAATGTACTGTATGTATTAAAAACATGTGACTGTAAACCATAGTGACTGGACAAATATTTATCAACACCTTATGAAATACTGTATCAGTGGTACTCTCAATCTCACAGTGCTGTGCACATCAGATTTACATTTCAAATTCGAGAGGGGATTTTTCAAAGCATTACCGTTCAAACAACAGCTCTAAGGTTGGGGGAGGGGATGGTGTGATTAGAAGCAGCGGGCTGAGTTGTTTGTAGCTCGGTCGGGCGGATTAAGACACAATGGCAAACCGCAAAGATCAACACCCAGTGGAGAGAGGGGGATGGTACTGTAGGCTAGGGTGACTCAGCCGATTGACGCTTGGCTAGGGGGTTAAAAACTTGGAGGTGTGTGCTGAATAGTTAACAGCAGTGTCATTTCAAAAGGCAGTTCATCAAATAATTTGATGATGAATAAACCCCCAAAGACAACCCCCAAATACAGTACATAAAAAGCAAGTCACTTTAACTCCCTGTGCCCATGCACAAAAATGTTTGTGGCAGAAGAATTTAATAAAGGCGCAGAATGTATTATTGGTGTTGATGGTTAGATGAATGCTGTGCATTTAAATGTTTCAATATTGTAAATAATGTTTTTGTACTACTCCACCAATAAAAGAACCATGTTGAATTGCCTCACATTGTTTCCATTTGCTCCTTTGCCAGTGTAACAAATGTATGTAGAGGCTTGCTGCACTGTGTTTTTAACTGGCTGTCGCGCAATTGGCGTAGGAACTACGGCAATTGATGTGCGGTGGGCAGGTACTGGAGTGGGAAATTGTTCTAGGGCACCTAGAAATAAAATTCATTTTGCCCCTAGATGTTAGGAACCTCTCACTTGACCCCAACAGGGTCCCAGCAATATAATGGCAAAGAAAAGGGTCAGCCGGTGAGGGAGGATCCTACCATTGAGCGCAAAATGGCTGAGAGAAAGCTTTGAAACGGCTAAGTCAGAATGAGCAGAAACCTGGAACCCACAACTCGGTTCTGCGAACTAGAGGGCTCATATTCGGTGACATGTAGTCCTATGTGCGGCAGGATTGCATGCAAAGTGCGACCTCTCGTGGCAACAGAACGGAGTCAGGTGATGTTAAATTTCAGGTTTCTGCCCTTGACTTGCATGGCAGAAAAAAAAGCCACTTTGGTAATGTGCTTTTAAAACTGTCTTTTTGTATCTCGGTTTCAGGGGTCTTAAAGGTGAATTTTGCCACTTTGGCAAGGGTCCTCCCGCATGAGGACCAGGTAAATTCAACCCACTCAGACCCACAGAACGGGTGTTATTTTACATTTCGCGCAAAGTGCGTGGAACTACTTAGGGGCCGCGGTCCAAGTTCACAGAATTGGCGTGGAACTTCTGTTCTAGGGCACTAGGAATAAAAATATTTTGCCCATAGATGTTAGGCACTGTATACCACTGTACAGTATACGGTGGAAGACACATAATGAAAGATACTGAATATGTAGAATAAATGCATAGTTTTATATCAGGGTTTATTTACACAGTATTACTGTACGGCCGAGAAAAACATCATCATACAGTACAATATATCCATCGAAATCCCCCCATTAGCGTTTTCTTTTCTGAGGAAAAAAAAAGAAAATTTTAATGTACAGTAATGGTCAGCCCCTAAGAAGTACCCAGCCAGCCCCACCAAAATAATACGGCCAACAAGACAGTACTCACCATTGAATTCCATTCAGCTTGGCCGTGCCGGTCACTGCAGTACAGGCTTTCTTTCATCATCCACGTCGATAGTTGGCAGCGGGACTAGGTCCACCTGTAGTCGGCAGGTCGAGGCTTGGAAATCTCTTAGGTACATGCAAAGCTTACGTCAAAAACTGCACCCAAATCCAGCTCAGCCCTCAGGTCCGGTCAGGTTGTCACTGACAAGTGGGGACCGTCATTGGACAGCCGGGTGCTGGGTTGTTGCTGTAACTGGTGCATTTGCTTGGGCAGCGACTGTCTGATTTGTGCCTTAGTTGGTTTTAAACACGCCCCTAGCCTTTTGCCGCCTCCATGATCATACGATACGGGAAAAATTCCGGTGACACACACCACTCCCTCCAACAAATTGGGGCCTACGGTGGGAATGTACATGGTTGTGAAAACAGGGGTCATACATAACCTTCTATCTTACTGCCGGCTTCCACGTCACGAGAGTTGGCGGACGAAAATTTGTTAAACGTCATATTTTTCGATAACAATACATGATAAATTGAGCAATGTGTGCCATCTTATCCTCTGTTGCATTAATCGCGGCCCATCATCAAATACAGCGTAACTTCGGTAGGTTTTTGGAAAGCAGGTGGCAATTGAACATCATGGTGGGGTCTCTGCAGAATAGTGTAACACAAACTGAAAACTGGTCTTTGTCTTTCTTAAATATGAAAACGCTAAATGAACATTTTGGGCAACTATTCCCTTCGTCTCAGGCCAAGCGCAAGGCCAAGTTAAAATGGCACCCTGTGGCACCGCTTCTTTTTTAACGGAAAACACCTGCAAGCAAACACCTTACATGATTCTGGGCGGGCAATTACAAGGTCATGAATTATGCAATCTATGCGCGGACACGCGAAGCATTGAGCCCTAGAAATCCTGTAACCATTATCAATTAAAACACATTCAACCAGCGGTCAGCCAGCGCCACGTGGCTGGGAAGGCAAAAAGGAGCCCGGCATGCTCCAGGTGGAAACAGTCGGGCATTCAGAACAGGCCAGGTAAAAGCGTGACGGTGATTAGTAAGAATTAAAAGCGTGCCGTCAGCAGTAGTAACTTGTAGGATTAGGGTGCCATTATCGTCTTTATACAAACATTCCCGGTGTTTACTGGAAATTTTTATGGGTTAGTCTCCTTATTACAAAAGGTGGTACATGTGTCACAAAAAGGGTGTGATTCTCATAACCATCATACTATTTGTTTATGACTTGAGGGCGTTGTGAACTTAGGGATTAAAAGGATTCCCTGAGTAGTCCCTACTTTTCTGAATGATTTTCAATCAAGGTGGGTGATACCCTTTCTCCAAACAACCTCTACGTAGATCTAGATTGGTTTTCATCAAAAATCCCCTATCTGCCGAACAGTTTTTTCGAACCCATAGCATTTGCCCAATAAGGGGATATTATTTACGCATTTGTCGAGAATGATATTGTTAAAGTCCAGGTAGAGTTGACATCACCGTTTGAAGAAACGTGTTTGCTGACAAAACATCTGTCAACTATTAAGGTTGGATCTAAAAAGTTGATCTCCACTGGGATTGGTTCTCCAGTTAAACACAATATTTCTAGTGTACTATTGCAAGTAATCATATAACTCTGATCAGATCATGTGAGTCCCTGTCCAGATTCATAATAAGTCGTCATATATTCGTTTATAATATAAACTCACGTTGATTCCATATTTAATTCCGTTCCCACATTCCCATAAGAAGCCCCGCATACATTCGGGGCAAAGCAGGTCCCCATAGCCGTCCAATGGTCTAGAGATAGAAGTTTTCACTCAAACAAAAAATAAATTGGTGCTCTAATTATAACACAAAATATTATTAATAATAAATTGTTGTTGTGTGAAGTGATAGCGTCGTCCTCCGGTGTAAAAAGTAAGATACTGCATTCCACACCTTGTGAATCCGTGAATACAGGTTATTAGAAAGTCGTAAGAACATCCAAAGTTAACCATAAAAAGTGATACCCCCAAATAATATTTGTGAGTGAATTCAAAAACTGCAGTGCTATTGTAAATAAGCAGGAAGTGCCAGTTAGTGAGAGGTGCAATAAAAGTGTTCACATTAGTGGAGAGATTAGATGTATGGAGTCTATGACGACCAGGGGGGATACGTCAAGGTTTTATGACCTTAGGGATGTTGGATACAGGATAAGAATCCTAGGGAAAGGGATGAAAAGATAGCTAAACTCTTGCCAGACTATGATACATGTGTTAATGTTTTTGTAAATGGTCTAGCAAAAGTGACTGATATTTCAGATTAGGGTCACCATTAGTCATTGCGTAAGTTGTATCCCAAAAGACGCATCAGCTCTTTGAGGGTTAGTGCGCCACGGTCTTGTCGGACATATTTCTCCCCCTTTATCAGGCCTGCGTTACGATTTAAATCACCATTACAATTCAACTACTTTCAAAGCAAGACGTTCACCATTGGGTCAATTAGGTCAGTTATAACACCCCATAATTCACGTTAGTCGCTACATATTTTAGAAAATCATTTTTACCAGTTTTCCCAAAAAACTCAATATAAGGGCATTTAGATTCATGAGTGATAGATATGGATGGTCTGGGTCTCCAAAGGAGTATGTGTTATATGTTTAGCGTTGTCGCATCTCTATACAGAATTGAAGGAGTCTGATAGTATCTTCTTCCACTGATAAAGTGATGATTGTGGAATATTGTCAACCGATCTATTAATCTTTTATCAGTGAACCGTGTTAAATTCTCTTCATATTAGTTTTCTAACATATCATTCAGAAGTGATTCTCTTGAGGCAAACTATCATTTGTTGATATATTTACTCCTCCTAATCTGGAGATGATGTGGCACTCACGGGTAGATCAGTCACTTCTATGTCTATCCTCATTGCATTAATGAGTGCTATTATCTGTTTTCATTAGCAAAGTCTCTTAAGACGTGAGTGTACGAAGATATTTCTCGAAATTATATGGAGATTAAACTCATTGAGTAAACTGCGGATTGTGAAAAAGTGATCAAACCTTTAGCGAAGCACATGATTTGGGCATAGTATAAAATGGTGTGATAAATAAAAATCCCAACTTCTTTTGTTGTCTGGTGACCTCTTTCTTGGTCGGGGACTGTGTTCGCTTTGAGAGAGCTTTAGCCTATACCCCTATAAGTCCCCCCTGGTCGTCCCATAGATCCATTACATCTTAATCTCTCAAACTAGTGGACAACTTTTATGCACACCCTTGCATTGGTTACTTCCTGCTATTACAGTGATAGCACTGCAGTTTTGAATTCACTCACAATATGATTGGGAGGATCAACTTTAGGGGTAACTTTGGATGTTACTTCGCTTTTTACATCGTATCACGTCTCACAAGGGGATGTGGAAAACAGTCACCTTACTTTTAGCACAGGAGCCCCGTCTATCACTTCACCAACAACAATTTTATTATTAATAGGTCTTTTGTTTTCAGTTATTAGAGCACAATTATTTTTTGTTTGAGGTATAAAATTCTATCTCCAGACAACTGGGACAGGTCATGGGGACCCGCTTTGCCCCAAATTATGCGGGATTCTTATGGGAATGGGGGGGAAACAGGATTATATGGAATCAAACGTGAGTTTAGCCAATTTTTTATTATAAAAGATATATGACGCAATTGATTGATTAGGACAGGGACGTCATGATCTGATCAAAGTTTATGATTACTGTGATAGTAACAACTAAAAATATTGTGTTTAAATGGAGGAGAAAAATCCAGTGGATGATCAACTTTTTAGATCTAACCTAATATAGTGACAAGATGATTTTCAGCAAAAGTTCTTCAAACAGGTTGATGTAACTCTACACTGGATTTACAAGTAATCTTCTCGGACAATGGCTCAATAATATCCCTTATGGGCAAAATGCGGTAAGGGGTTGAAAAAAACTGTTAGCAGTAAGGGATTTTGATGAGCACATCTAAGATTCCTAAGTAAGGGTTTTTGGGAAAAAGGGTATCACCAACCTTGATTGAAAAAAATCTATTCAGAAAAAGTAGGGCGATCCGAGGGCATCCTTATTGTCCCTAAGTCAAACGCCCTACCTTAGTTAATATACAAAATTGAATGATGTGGTATGCGAATACACCACTTTTGTGACTCCTTTTGTAATAAGGAGAGACCAACATCAGAAAAATTATCCAGAGGAAACATGGAATGTTTAGAGATGGACCCTATCCTACAGAGGTATACTAGTGATAAACCCAAAGTTGCCTTTAAGAAGGCCACCAACTTAAAGAATGTTTGGCCCTAGTGCACTGAAAATAGGTACACCTAAACCTTCTCTCTAAATAACTTTTACTCAACCCCAGGGGAATTACCCAGTGGTAAAAGTGTAATGTGTCCATTCGATCACGAGGATAAGAATATATGGGCCCTAACATCAAATTGAACACCCTATCAGCAATTATAAGCTGTCTAACTCCTTTGTGATATATGTGCATTACTGTCCGTACTCCTTAGATATGTAGGGAAGTACCATAGGACCCTTAAAACAAGCGACAGGGAACATGTTAAGGGATAAAAAATGCTGAATCCAACCTAACTAAATGGAGGAAAATCCATTATTTATCCAAGCACTTCTTAACCCACCTCAAGGTCAAAACTAATGGTTTCAAATTTAGAGATAAGAAGTGGTTCTAAGAAATCCAAGGAAGGGGGATCGAGACACCAAATTATACAGAGGGAACAATATTGGGATAAATACATTGGGGACTAAATCACCAGGGACTTAATGAATTAATAGAGTTGGCCCCATTTCTAAAGTAAGAATTTCAATAGTAAACACTTTTATTTAAATAAATAGTATCTGAACCTGCTTGATAAATATCATATTTATAGAGTCATACAAGGTGTGGTTTATCTCATCCATGGATATTACCACATGTGTGGGTTTTTTTGTCATTTAGTTCTATTTTTATTGTATTATGTTTATTTGAATTTTGCTATTATGTACTGTTAGATTAGGGCGGTTGTTATTAGCAATGTCCTCTAGTCTTCAAGGTTTATTTGAATTTTGTTTATTTATTTTACCTTATATATGTTATAATTCTTTATTTATGAGTGTGTTGCCGTCAAGTTTATATTTCTTATATTCTTATTGTCCAATGGTCTTATTTTCTTTTTTTTATGATTTGCCATTTTTAAGGTTAGTTAAGTGTATGTCATGTTATATCATTGTTTAGGTAGGTAGCTATTTGAGATTTTTGTTGCTGATGTAATTTAGCCATAGTCTTATCCTCTTATTCCTTAATGTTTTATGGAAACCCTGTTATTTATCTTATCTATAGTATTGTATATTTCTTTATTTATGAGTGTTTGTGCCGTCAAGTTTATATTTTCTCAATTCGCATGTGTCAATGTCTTATTTTCTTCTTTTATGTATATTGCACATGGTAAGGTTGTCTTTAGTTTAGTAAGTTAAATGTTTTGTATGTTAGCTTATTTAGGTTTTTTTGGGTTGTTTTACATGTTTTACACTGATGAATTGCTGGTAGCCTATAATGTTAGTAGGAGAACGAACGAGCCCTATTGGTGCATTAGTTCCAACCTCCTCTATTTAACTGGACTTATATATGTCAATTGATACCCTGACGAGCGCCAGTATGACGCGAAAGCAGTAGAGGTTGACGTCACACGCAGCAGAGAGTAAGCGGTTACTACGTTCCTCCGGGCAGTGTATATATCCATGTGTTAAGCGTGAGGTTGCCAGGTTTTTTCAGGAGCCGAAGAACTGGTTTTACCGTCGATAAGCCTTTTTGGATCTTGATTTTTTGTTTACATGCCTGATTACACCATCATTCTACAGCTTCCCTACAGATGGTTGGATGTTATATGTGATCTGTTTTTATGCAAGTGTTATTTTTTCCATGCAACTATAAATATTAATTACTTTTAATTCTATACTAATAGTGTGGTTTTTTTCTTTTGCGCCCTGCTCTATGTTGTGTCTATGCCTTCGTTTTTTGGCCGCGCGCATGGATCACGGGAGGAGAGTGAGGGAGATGAGAGAGCTGCAGGAGAGAAATTATATTCAGGACAGCTTTTGTGGGATAGTGCAAGAATTTTGGACCCGCACGCACTAATTTATATTTTTACTGGTAGATGAACATAGAACGTGGAAACTTGCAATTATTTTGAGAATGATATCGTGCATGTTTGGATGGTGTGGTTGTTTGGATGATATAATGTGGTGGCCTGCCAGCCACTTGTCGGGTTAAATAGTCACTCAGGTGGATGCGCCACCCCTAAGAAAACAAGTGGGACATTGTAGTCCTCGTGGTCTGTTATGCGGAAGCCAACCTAGATGGCCACTCGCAAGTCCAAGGCCACTGACCGCAGTCCCTAGATTCTTCCGCGCATGTGTGGAGGATATCCAGAAGAATAGAGGGCGCCCAAGACCCGCTACAGGCCACGACCTCCTGCTGCCAAGCCGGGTGCGCTACCAGGGGACCCCGTCCCCCTATACCAGGACAAGCCGAGGAAGGGACCGTGGCTACATATTTATATAGTATACATGTGTTCAACAAACTGCCATAAGGTCGGCCCAGGTGATCGCCACGGTGGTGACTCGAAATTGCCTCTGGCGATGGCTCGAAGCAGCGCAGTGATGCTGTTTTTAATTCCCAGCTTGCGCAGGGAGGAAGAAAAAATAAAGCCGGGGAAGCGGGTTCATGTTGTTGCGTGGAGATTATCCCGCCTCCGGCTCTACTTAGCAGGGCCTTCCTCCTCCCCGCCTTCAGCCAATAATTTACCTCTGTCGACAGATTTTCAGAGACCTCACCCACCCTTCCGGGCAGGCCAGACGACAGCCCTCCGTCTGCCACAGGCCCCTGCGGGCCATCAGCCGACACCACGCTCCACGCCCCCCGCCCCCATATCGGGCACATCCGCCGACGAATGCCCCTCCAATACGGCCGATCCGCAACTGCACCCCCATCGGGGCCATCTGCCGACCGCACGAAACGGCCCTGGGACGAACCCACATTGGCCAGTCCGCTCGTGCCCCCCCGCCATCATAGGCCATTACCCGCCCACCCTCCCGCCGCCATCAGGCCCATGTCGCCGCCCCCATCATCAGGCCATCGACGCCACCACCATCCAGGTGCGACGATGGGCGCACCGCCGGCCTCGTCCACAAGGGCCAACCTCATTCAATGCTCCCCCGCCAACGGGCCATCTGCCGACCCCCCATACGGGCCATCCCGCGCCCCCCCCCCATGTCGGGCCATCTGGAACTTCGCCCACACATCAGGCACATCCGCCGCCCCCGCGCCATCAAGGCACATCCATCGCCCCCGCCCATCGGGCCATCGCCACCCCCCCATCGGGCCATGTTCCACAGGCACCCACATGTTGGGTCAAGAGGTAGCCTCCCGCAGGTTGCACACAGTCTCTAGTTCATCATGCAGGTGCCACATCTACGGGGAGGGGCACCCAGGCCAGGTAATGCTAGTGCCCTGGGGGGGGAGGCGGGACATTGCCGCGATCGTGCTCTTGCCAAGTTCCGGTTTGCAGGAGACCCCAGGGGGCCCCTGTCTCATGTGTGGGGGGCTGGGAGAGGCTTCACTGATGTCCCTGGGGCGGCTGGGGCCCGGTCTGTGTGGGCGGTGAGGCCTCACTGGGGGGGTCCCAGGGGGCTGCGCTGATGTAACGCAGAGGAAGATACTACCATGCATGTTTCAGATTCCACGCCATTGCTTACACGTCCGTTTGCCAAACGCAATATTCACACTTATCACACCCCAGAGTAGAAGACTAACTCATTATATTTAAATTCATCACAGGACCCATGTATAGATGATCTTGTTCCTAGAGAAAAACAGGTTGTATGATAATATGATAAAAAGACACAATAGTTTGTCCCCCTTGTTCATTATCAATATGAAAAATTTGCCTATATATTTATGTTGTTGTACATTCTTGAAACGCGAGTGATTTAATATGAGTTTTAAAGTAAATACCAGCACCACCATGAAAATATAGAAAAATAGTCACTAGCACCTTGAGAAGTCGAAAAGAGAGCTAATGTACGTTTTCTTCCACCTTTCTGTGTGATACAATTCACGTAGTTAAGATAAATCCATAACAATCCTGGTAGAGTTAGAAGCTTTACCCTGAGGTTGAATCCAAGTACACAGAGATTTACAAGTAGTGGAAAAAATGGAGCTCACCAAAATGATGCTTTTGGGTTACTCATGAAAGATGAAATTAAATTTATTTGATTGATATTTCTACTTCAAAGCACAAGGTCATGTTTTAAAACATTTAATGGTTTTCAACCATTTTGATTTTAAAAAAAAAAAAAAAGCCTTAGAAATGTCTGAGTTGCCATTACGTGAGATGTTTCCACTGAACTTGTTAAGATTGTTTGAGGCTGGAAAGGTGTGCATAAGTTCCATAAATTACATCCTAAAGGTCCAATGGTGAATAATGTCTTTCTTATATACAGTAGTACAAAACAGAGATTGAACAAAATCATTTTGTAACACTTCTTTCTGTTGTATTTCCTAATAATTTAGGTGCGCTAACATTCAATCATTTCTAAATATGAGTTGTCTCTTCTGCTAAAATATAAATAAGTAGAACAGAAAGTAGATTGCATTTGTTGCCAGTAAGGTTTACTAAACCCTTTCTATCAATTCCAATTGAAATGGGCGCTGCAGGCCTTAGTGAGAAGGGTCCTGAAAGCTCTTAAACAACTAATGTAGTTGCCTAGAACAGCTGTTAAAAAGGTTGTATAATTGAAATTATGTGTATTCTTACCAATAAATTATTATGCTTTTACCAAGTATAATGCCAGGCAGAAAAGCTCATCCTCCCATGGCCTACATATGCATATATAAAAAGTAGAACATCACAGAAAATGATGGCGTATGAGAAACAAGATTATTCTTCCATACAGTAGTTCTGGTAAAATTGTCATCTCTATGTTCTCCATGTTTATGGTGTCTGATCAGGTCTCAAGCAGTCAAGTGTTTTATAATATTTACCTATACTATCTTTGTACAGTACTGTATTTGCTGGATGTGCAACAGTCTGGACTGTAAGGTAAATAAACAGACATGGATCTTTATATTAGCAATGGAAATATGGATTAATAGATGGAAATGATTAGGGTCTATTATTAGTGCTCCGGCTGCCAACCGGAGAGTAAAAACCAGTACATAGTAAACAGAACATATTGTCAACAGAAAGGAGATCACTTGAAAGATATGTGCGTTTTCTAATTAATACAAGCTTTAAAATTGTATTTGAACGTTTTTGACTAATTTGAAGTCAGGAAGACTTGATTATAGCCACCTAGAATATTTCAATGCATAATATTTTCTATTCTGATCTACCGATATGTAACAAAGCTGTTTGTTGACTAGGCGGCTGATCCCATACTGTTTTTTTTTATTATTGAGATACTCATTGGGTTCAAAGAATATTAAAAAAAGTAGATCTTAAGAAATTTAAATCTTAAGCTTTCACGGGCCTCGGCCTAATTTGAAGGTTTTACAATAGTTTACAGTCTAAAGAAAGAAAAACATATTTGTTTGTTATCCAATTGAGTGGACTTGAGTCTGTAATTAAAAAAAATATAGTAAATATATAATTAAAGAATAGTTCCTATATGACTGACAATTCACAATGTACAGAGCCGTGTTCGTATCCGTACCATTTCTCGGGTTGAAAACATGAACCCGTGGTGCGTGGTGGTCTGAGATGGTCCCGGCTGCAGACTAAATGGCACATCGGCTTGAAAAACCGCAGGGTGTTTGTCCCTATTGTGATTAATTCTACCGGGGTCGCAAGAAGAGCGTGCAGTAGAGAGAGGGGATTCAGTCACAGCCGATTGACGGGGGGATATTTAAATTGTAATCCTACATATTGTAGTGGGGGTCTCCGACGGCGAAACGCAGCATTAATTCAGGTCCGGGACAAAACCCCCCTACTTTGCTGAGATAAAGGCACCCGTATGGGGTTCTGGTATCCCGCATGTTAAAACCTGTGCGGTACACGGAGCCGTGGGATTCTTACACATTGCAGGAGATACCAAGACACCCCATAACGGGGCCTTAAACTCAGGAGTTAGTAGGGTCTGGTTGGCCCGAGGCTCGAAATCAACTTTAATCAGCTCAGAAAGACCCCTGCTCCCGACAATAATATCAAACAACAACACCCCCCTAGGCACGTTCTCCCCCTTCTTCCCCCCCAACACAGAAAAAATTCATACTTTAGCGGTATGATAGCATGCTAAGGTAAGAAGATCTAACTTTTAGTTTTATCCCATGTACCATGCATGAGTAGGGGGTCTCCGAGATGAATAAAGTTGAGTTCAGCCTCAGGGACCCCGCTTCCCGAGATACAGGCACGGTTATCCCAAAGTGTTAAAATCCTCTGGTATTAACGTGACCGGAGGGCTTGAACCATGTGGGGGTAACGACACCCCCAATACCAGGGCCTCATCTCGTGCGGACAGCGAGGACACCAAAATGAAATCAATGCGGTAAGTAAGGAGATCTCATAGATCCCTGTCACGCACAGTCGTATGAATTAAAAAGAAATTTAGGCAGCGGGGTCTTCGAGCTGAACAAAGTTGATTCAGCCTTGGGGAATCCCCTAGTTCCTGAGATCTACTAGGCCCGTTATGGGGGACGGTATTCACTCTGCTTTTGTTTAGATTCCACAGTCACATGACCCTAAGATTGACTCTCGTGCAATGTTATATAAATGGCGGGGAGGGAACCGGGCTCTAACGGGGCGCTGGTAACTCAGGAAGTAGGTAGTCCCTGAACCTGAAATAATTATTGGGAGGTCACTATACGGGACCCCACGTTCAATTACTGTAATTTTTAAAATAAATAAAAACCACCTCGATCGCGTTAGAGGTGCAGGTGAGTGGATCTCTTACTGGAGTCTGTTACGACAGCTGGACCCCCGTCGGATTACACACAGCTGTGATCATACGATAGGGCCTTAGTCGTCGCAGACTACCAAGCGTGGGATTTGGCAGAATTGCCGAATCAAATCGAGATGTGGTAGGATCGGGATAAGGCATGCTGTATCGTAAAACTGTTTTCAGCAAACGAAAAGTGGTTCTCTAAAACACACGTTATTTATGTGTAGGTAAAATAGACTTGCAAAGGTACATTGCAAGAGCTTTATAGTAGGATTTGAATCAGATTCACTGCTCTTTAAAAAGGCAGTGTCTTACACTAGTATCCACCTTGAAGAAATAGTAGTATCACTAATTACATACTTCCATTAACAAATTGGCACTGGAAGCTGTATCATGTCTTCTATTATGTTATTTTGGGGGGGGGGGGAGTGAATAAAGGGGAAAAAATGGGGGGATCTTTGATAACGCTACAGGGAGCAGTATGATATCAGTAAGACACTACGAACATGGTAGGATGAAACTACATATAAGATAAAAACAAAGAAGAAGGCCAAATAGTATTTTCCTTTACTTGGCCCAGAAGAAAAAAACAATGCACTACAACTTGTCGTACATCAAGAGCAGGTAAACAGACGTCGCTGTGGGTTCCGTAGTCCAGGGATGAATGCAGGGATACTCTCACTGTTACATGATGCATTCCGTCAGGCGGTCTGTTCAGGATACAATCCTCCGGTTTGCCCGAGTGCTTCCGCAACACGGGGTAAATGAAGCGTCGTCGCGGCCTATACAGTTCACTGCGTCGGACATCACCGTTACCCAGAGTCTCGTCAACAAAGCAAGAACGGAGCAAGGAGATGGTTTCAGCTCGCATAGCTCCACGGGGCATCTCTCCTGCCACTAGTACAAATAAGTCTACAATCAACAGTCATATATAGGGGCACCCTATTAAGGGAAAAAAACCATAAATAAATGAAGCCATAATTATTAACAATAATCACATCAATTCAACCTATTGTTAACGAAAATAATTGATTATGTATGATACAGCTTTTCTTACAACTTACAACAAAGAAGCTAAGAATATTGGAAAGATTTTACGTAAACATTGGCATGTTCTCAAATCAGACACAATTTTAAGTGAAATTTTACCCGAGAATCCAAAAGTAATTTTTAAAAAAGCACAGAACAGGAAAAATATATTGGCACCAAGCGCTTTGAGGAATTCGAACACCGACAATCATGGTTGGCTCAAAAATATTGCAGGTTTTTTTTGATGTGTATCCTGTAAGGCCTGTCAACATAAAATGAAAGAAAAAACAAGTTTCATTAGCAATACAAGCCAAGAAACTTTCAAAATAAAACAATACATGAACTGTTATACTGACTTCGTCATATATATCCTACAATGCCCATGCGGGCTTCAATATGTAGGGAAGACTACAAGACCGATTCGGTGTTGCGTCTGACGTCACTTCCGACTCGCGGGTGACCGCATCCGGTTGAGCTGGATGGCGACGGGGCGGATAGGATCTGTATGGAACTCCGGCGTCCGGCGTCTTCACGTCTAGGCAGCTCAGCAAACTTCTTTGGCTCACCTTCGGCTTCCTGTGTAACATACGCTTCCTCAGAGCAGAATAGTTTCTCATGGGGTGGTGTTGCTTATTTTAGTGTCTCTAATTGACTACAAATTGGCAATCGTCTCTCAACCCATTAACATATTTTAACACCCAGTTTGCCATAACAAACAGCACACTTACTCTGTGATCACAAAATTACACATAAATTTTTTTTTAAAATACTAAACGACAATTGATACTTTTATTAAATTTCAAAAAACAGTATAAGTTACGTCTAATATAGTTTAAAAACGTGATACCAGTAATGTGTTTAGAATTAATTTGTAAAACATAATGATAAAATGGCACTTGTAACACCAAGGGAGAGAGAAAAGACAGAAAAAGTGCAATTAGTATTACATATCAGAATTCATTTAGATAAGCTATTTAGAATTTGGCAGGGAGATCAACATAGTTTGGAACAATTTATTTTAAATTTGAATCTTAATAATTTAAATCTAAATTTACCATACTAAAGCAAAACTTCTATTGAATACCTGGATTTGCTTATATATATAGAAGACGGTGTTATTAAAACAAAACACATTTTAAAAATGTAAATTGTAACAATTTTATCTTACGGTCAAGTTGTCACCACCATCAATGATGGATGGAGTACCATATAGCCAATATAGAAGAATAATAAACTTTACTGAGGAAGATATTTTTAATACCAATGTAAGATTCTGGTAAAACGTTTGGTTGAGAAAAAGTACAGTCAAGATATTTTAGACACAGCATTAACGAAAGCAGGATTCTACAAGAAAAGAGCTTTTGAGACCAAAAAACAAATCTTTTATTAACAAAATAAATATGTATTTACAGCTTTTCTTACAACTTCACACAAGAAGCTAAGAATATTGGAAAGATTTTACGTAAACATTGGCATGTTCTCAAATCAGACACAATTTTAAGTGAAATTTTACCCGAGAATCCAAAGTAATTTTTAAAAAGCACAGAACAGGAAAAATATATTGGCACCAAGCGCTTTGAGAATTCGAACACCGACAACTCATGGTTGGCTCAAAAATATTGGCAGGTTTTTTTGGATGTGTATCCTGTAAGGCCTTTCAACATAAAATAAAGAAAAAACAGTTTCATTAGCCATACAAGTCAAGAAACTTTCAAAATAAACACTACTAGAACTGTTATACTGACTTCGTCTATAGATCCAAC
>WSYH01010766.1:0-22412 GCA_036426205.1 Ascaphus truei | reverse complement strand
CTCTCCAGGCAGAGGGCCTGAGTTCTGATCATTGAGGCTGCTGCTACCCTCCACGCAGAGGCCCTGTGTACCATGTTTCTGAATCTGCTCTGCTACTCTTCCAGCAGAGGTTCAGTACTGTTACTTTCACACGTTCAAGGCGTGTTCCTAGAGTTCTTTAGTCTGCGGCTATTGCTCCACAGCAGAGGCCTGTTACCAGTACTCCTGTGCTGAAGAGTTGGCTTTCCCCCCCGCGTGTGCCTTGAGATGCGCGCATTCCGCTCTGCTGTCTGAACATGTCGCACACATGCAGCTTGGGCTAGTCTTGTCACTGGCTTGGCTCGCCACCTCCGGATCCATCGCGCATCTCCTCGTCGCGGTCGCGCTCAAGTGGACTATGGTGTGCCGACCCCAGCTTTGCGCGGCATACACACTCCCTTTCGTCTCTCCTACGGATTCCCCACCTTGCTATCTGGTCCCTTTCTTTCACCTCGGCGTGTGTGTAGGAGCACAATCTTAACACCAAGGGCATAGACAAAGGATATGGAAACTCGATGGGTGGTTTGTAGTAACTGGAAGTAAATTATGGATGGACAATCGTAGGGACGGATGTGGAGAGAAGTAACCTCTGACTCTACTTTGTTCGAACATCCTTTGATGTCGTTATTTATCCTCCGGCAATGTATCCCTTTACTTTATTCTTATTCTGATACCGTTTGGCACCACACGGTACTTGAATCTTTAGGCAATTGTGTTCGCAGTGTGAACTCCACCCACCGAAAAATGGTTCCTTGCTGACCCAATCCATACTGTGGATTATGTAATATGTAACCAGATATGTGCCAAACTACTGCACTAGAGGAGTGTGAATGGCATTTAACAAAATGTTTTCTAACATGACATCACCGCCTTAAGCTGAATGGTTGTGTCTCCATGAGAGAAGCGGCCTGAGTGGTGTACCATCAATGGCCTACAGAGCGCTGGGGTTCTTCTCACACTAAGAGGATCTTGTGATAGCTCTGCAAAAGCTGATCAATAAAGTTGCCCCACACACCCGATGAATAATGCCAAAGTGGAACAGAGAATCCTTTACCGAACAAGGAGAAGGACAATGATCTTTGTGGATTAGAAGTACAGGTAGATATAGGGAAAGAGAGATTGTTCCCAATGAGAAGCGCCTCCCATGGCTTCAAGGATAAACCTGCATTTCTGCTGTGTTGGGCAAGACAAGGTGAAATGTCCTGGACCACCACAAATGAAACCAAGTCCAATCATAGTGCGCCGTTGCTTCTCAGTGTTGAAAGAATAGTAACTCCAACAATTGCCATAGGTTCAGAATAATCTGGATGCAGGAAGTTCTAACTGACCCACCTGGTGGGGTTTTAATCCTGGAGAAGAGGCGATGGTGCCAACCGCAATGAAGATCTCCATCGGTAGGCAATCATGAGTCGCAAAGTTTCATCTTTCACACGTCTCAGACAATCCCGCCAGAAGGCAGCAGACAATGATTCGCCATTCCAACATCCGCTGCGGCAATAGTGCTAAACCGATGCTAACGGGTTGACGTGAGCAGGCACCACTGGAGAAATAAAGAAAAGTAGCGCAGCAAGACTTGCAGATACCTTTCGTGCCTGGTGTATCGAATACCCTGCGGAATCCTTGGGTAAAAGTGCTTGCAATGCCTTTGTGGGTGTGTCAGACCATCACATTTTTGTGAGTCATAGGAGAAGAAGAAACCATTAAACTACATATAAGTTATAATGGTTTCATACAGAAGAACATAAATGTTATAATAACTGTATTGTATTGGTGTGTAAAAGTACAGGCCGGAACCCTTTCCTGCCAGACTGGCAATGAATCCATTAACACTGCCCATATTTTAGATGACTGAGCTGAGGGATTTCTAATCTCCGTATATCCAAAGGCACCTACTATAGTTGGTGCCCCGTGTCGCAAAGAAGTCCGAATTTAAAAGGCCTCAGTGACCCGAGGTGTTTGGGTGGATCGGGATATTATAAGTACCAGATACCATGTGTAAGTAGGGCGCTCACACTTTACTGATTTATAAACTGTTTTACCAGGAAGTATACATTGAGAGGTTACCTTGTTTTCAAGTATGTCCTGGACAATGTTAATAGACAAACTAATACATGTTGAAAATACAGGTACATAAATGTAACATGGTATACATTATATACAAAGTCTCAGACAAATAAGTGTGCTGGCACACCTCAAAAAGAAAAAAACATACAATACCCGGTGCTCCAGTGTTTGCACGCAAGCCTGGCAATCAGTCCAATACGTGATGAAGAACAACGGGCACTTGCGGATTTTGAGCACAATTAAACTCATTGACGGATTTTAGTCAAAATAAACTGCAAACACGTTTGTGGGCTCAATAAATGAGTTTATTTTGTCAAACTCCGCAGTGCCCTTTGTTCCTTCATCATACATATATACAAAAACTTGCATGCACAGTTAGAGAAGATGCATATTTAGGCTACAGTAGAGGCAAACTCTTATTCGAACAAAAAACCCCAGTGGCAATTCCCCAAAAACCCCGGAAACACCAAGGTACATTCTGAATACATGCCTTTAAACCTTCCTTAAACTAGCCCAGCATTTCTGCATGAATTAATCCATCAGATTAACAAGCGGGGGTCCCTGGCAGTCATTCAAACTGAATGGAATGCCAGGATTCCCCGCTGTGTTAATCTATGGGTCGTTAGTCAATGCAGAAGCTTAAAGTGCCTCAACTAGCCCAGAACATAACCCAGCACATCCCCGCAATACCCAGAATGTAACCCGGCTAGTTTTACGGCAAATGTTAGAATAATCGTTGCCAATACCTGTATGACAGTTACAGACCATATTAAATGTGAGAAGCCTTAGTTTTGAAAGAACTTAAACTGGTGGGGATTGAAAGTCTCTGGTAGGGTTTGTTCCTATTTTGGGGTGTCACGGTAAGAGAAGGAGGAAGGGTCGGATACTTTATTGGAGCCTGACCATGAACAGTCTTTTCGAGTCTGATCTTAGATATAAAGGGTGCTGCTGTGTAGGGGTTGAGGAGCTTGTTTCAGATGATGGATTAGCTTGCCAAGAAAGTTATTTGAAGGCAAGCAGGAAAGGTGAACTTGCACCTAGACTGAGGTGATGGACCCAACTAGGTCTTTTAGCATTTCCAGTGATGTTGTGTTGAGGTTGCATTGGGGAACAGAAATGACACATTGAATTGTAGAGGGTGTCAAGTTGCTGAGTGTTTGGTTTTGGGGTGCGCAAGCCCATATATACTAATCTCCTAGTATCATTATTGGCCATTACTGCATCTTGTTGCGATACCGCTTTCTGACCAGCAGGCTTATTTTTTTTGGGATGATATGTTCCCTGTAAAGTTATACCCATTTGGAAAAGGTTTTGAGTATGTAGTAGGTATCAATTGTGCATTCCGGAAGTTAAGTGAGGAGAGTCAAACCATATGACCAGTATTTAAAACAATAAGAAAAAATATACCAGTGAAGTTAGGATTAGTGTAGGTGGTTTGATCTGGAGCTCCAGTCACTGGAAGCTTAAAATTTAGTCTTGTCCCAAATACCATTGGTTATTCTTGTTCAGGTTTAAAAACCAGTTTGGTTTTGGGGGGGAAATCCAGTTTCGAGTCTCAAAACGTCAGACTGAAGTAGTGTGTTGGAAGCCCGAGAGGCTAGTGGCTGTGTTTGGCATATCGATGTGTCATCGCATACTTGATGTATTGAGAGCTTCCTTACAAAGTTGGGAAGCTCATTGATGAACACCTGAGAGAGTAGGGGCCCTTCGAAAACAGGCCCTTGCGGGATGGCACACAGTGATATTCAGAGGGTTGGGAGTTAGAGCATGAGATGGACACTGTTTGGGATCTACCTGATAGGTAGGGACTGAAACCAGTTTTACAGCATGCTTTCTATTCCAGAGCTCTGGAGTTTGTTAAGCAAGTACCTGATCAGTATCAAAAAGCCTTTGCAAATCTAGGAATATTGCACCATTTATTGACAACCGTCCATTCCACACTGGTTTTCATTGCCACTTTTTAGCAGAGGTAGGTTACAGTAGAGGGTTTGGGGTAAAGCAGATTGGGAATTGGCTGAAGGGAAACTTTGTTCTTGGGTATAGTAATCGCTTAATTTGGACGTGGACACATTTTTCAGACTTTGGTTAGAATTGGGAGAAGTGGATTGGCCTGTAGTTTGAGACAGTGTTTGTGTCCCCACGTTGAGATTGGGGCGTCAATGGACACAACTAGATCAACACATTTATTTTTGGTTTAATGTGCATACAAGTGAAACACAATAAATTGTCATTTATTTCCTGATGCGACAGACCAGACGACCTTAGAATAACACTTATAAAAAACTTATGAACAAGAGAAGTGGGATGTAGAATGCCAGAATAAAACATAAAGCCCCGGCCTATTGTCTCTTTAAATGCAGTCCGTTGCGAGGGGTTGCATGCTGTAATTCCAAATATCCGGTGAAAATGAGGCAAAGTTCGTTCTTGGTTTTGTTAGGTAACCCCCAGCACTAACCCAACCGATCCTGAAGCAAGTGTGACTTGGTTTCGATGGAAAGATTTCGTTGCGTTTTGATTTGTGGCTGTGCTCTTATCCGCTATTAGAAGCTTATGTAAAGTCCGTCACATGGTTATTTTACAATGAAAACCCAAAAGACAACGGGGATAGCGTTTGGCAGCATGTATATAGGGTTTGAGACCTATCTCCCAACATGTCCCCCCCAATCCCTTAGCTGTGGAATTTCCTCATTCCCACAATTCCTTACTTTGCCCACGTTTGGGAGTGGCACTCTAGGGTTCACTGTTGCTACAGCGTCCTGTTGCCGACATTGCACACCTCCCTGCTTTAGCATATGTGTACTCCCCTTTCTACCTGTGCACTCCGTGGCTGGGGAGGGAACTGAGGGTGTGAGCTAGCCCAGATGGCTCCAGTGATTTCTATTTAAGCAACCATCCTGCTAATTCACACATGCTGACTCTTGGGCTTTCAGTATGCAAAATCCCTAGACTCACAGTGCATTGGCCAGCATTGCATCTTTGAAGCTTGCATAGGAAAGTGCTCCATTTTCATAAGTGTCAAAACATTTGGTTCTTGTGTGCATTTTAGTGACAGCTGTAGAAAAATTAATCCTGCCTGTCCTTTTAAACCTGCAACAAAAATACACGTGTTGATGAAAATACCTCTCCGCTTCCCCCCTACTCTCATCAATGAATATTTTTATATGTGTGTGCTTGGGATTTACACGGGAGCTGCACACAAAATTCAGTTTTTAACCCCCTGACCGTTTCCCGAGGTATGGCTTCTTCTTGAACGTGCTGGGCTATGAGTTATTCTCACGTCAATTGACGAGTTCCAATCCAATTGGAATTGCCTTTTAAGACGTGCCGTTCAGTTCCCTCCCTTGGGAAGAAAGAGAGTAGTATCCGGAAGCTAGATCTCCATCAGTTTCGCTAGCATTCGTAGACAGCCGCATGATGCGAGTCCCTTAACGCCAAACCTTGATTCATTGACTCTGAGGTTGTTACGGCTTCCAAGTCTCAGAATGAATACCTACTGTATACTGTGCAATGGAACAAAGAGACAACAGCCTTGCTTATCCACTTAACTTGTGGTTTTAGCGCTCGCGGCGCATCTTGGTCCCAAAGCAGTAACGTCAGTGTACGAGGTTATATCACTAATGCAGGCACCATACACACTCCTGCAAAATGGGGACAACAAAGGACGAGGGAAAAAATAATACATCTGTACAGTGCAGGAAATTTAATCCCGGTTCATCCCCAATGCAAATAGGGTAACCAATTGAACACACTCTGCTTTTTAATACCTAGAATCCCCGGTATTAATGTGTTGGTAAGAACTGGTCTACCGTGTACAAAAACACAGTTACTCTTGGGCTGGGAGACTTTCCTAGGTTGCAGGTGAACTCTATGGAGTTTTTAATTTGACCGGCGCAATCTCCTGTTCCAAAACGCGGTGTGTGAAGTCCAAACGCCACAGCGACATCATTCTCGAAAATTTTAAGTCCCTCCTTACCATGAGTCAGCCCAAATTCAAGGAACTCAAATCGCATAAAATCCCAGCCCGATCGCATGAGTTGGATTCTGAGAACTGGGCGCAAAATGCGGGAAACTTAGTTTCTGGCGCGGCAGGCTTTTAAGGTTGCCAACTCGAGCCATTTGCTTTCTATGTGCAAACGACATCATCTTTGAAAAACCCGCCCACGTCCTCTGGCCAGACTCAAAAGAGAACACACCATCTGATTGCCAAGGCTCTTACAGTATCTCTCTACTTCATTCATAAAACAGAAGCGAAGCGAAGCCAATCAGCCAAATGGAACTTTCCAAGTAGCCAATCGGAGCCAAGAGGGCTGACGAAAAGCTGAGTCAGCGGGAGGAAATTCAAAAACAGCTAATGGGCGGAGTGCACAAACCTCCACATACCCCCCTCCCCCACGCAGCCATCCCATGACCCCCACTGCGGCGTTCAGTGGTCTGGCAGACAAATGGCATACCGGAGGACTGCCATGATCTCCAACCTGTACCCACCTTTCGCCACTGACCAAAATGGCTGTTTCACACTCTGAGTCTTGGGGTATCAGGAATAAGAAAGGAAAAAGTTGTCTCTTTATTTCTGCCGGTTCTTATTCCCCCAACACTTTCCTGTGACTCATTTGACTGTCAGAGGGGGCATATGCAGCTAAGCTCAAGTGGTTTGGTTCTGATGTTCACAAAAAAGCACGTCGTTACAAAAGTGAGGCCAGGGACTGATCACTAAGGGCCTGAGGCCCATTTTTTAACTACGTGCTCAAAACACCCACACGTATGTGTTGACTTTTTCTTTCCCCTTGCTAGCGTCTTAAACTTCCAGTCGCAGCCTGCTAGAAAAAAGCCGCATGTAACAATTGCATGGAGATTTTGCCATCTCCATGCAAGGCTGTTACAGGCGATCGTCACACTAAATACATTTGACTAATAGTGTACATGGCATGGGGTCTTCGGAGTCTGAACAGCATGGTTCAGGTTCTAGGACCCCCGACTTCAGTAGATACAGGCCCGTTATGGGGTGCCTGTATCCCCTGCAGATTTCATGTCCCGGTCACGTGACGCGGACGCTTGAAATGCAGGGGATACCGGCACCCCATAGGGGGCCTGTATCGCCTGAAGTAGGGGGTCCTCAGACCTGAAAACCAATGCGGTTCGCTCCGAGACTTGATAAATATCGATGGAGAAAAGAACCCAGTCTTGTAGCACTCTTAACAAACCAATTGTATAGTGATAAATTTAAAATACTTTATTAATAACTCTGAATAAAAAATGGGGCTTAAAAGTACTTAAATTAAGCGTGTAGAACAGCACGTGGGACGATCCTTGGTAACCCACCCTGGTATAGGTGGGTATATATAGTGTGATCCCTGTAGGTCCTAGAGATCAAATCCTATAAATTATAGCGAACTAAATGTAGGAGAGGACAAGAAAGCCAACCGAAAGGGACTGTCTCTATTGGAGTGCGTCGAGGCGTAGATTGCGCTCTAGAGGTAGACACTCATAACATTGGCTATAATAACGCTAGGTACAGACTAAGTACCTCCCCCCCAGATAGAGAGCTCTGTTTGTGTACAAATTCAACTTCATAGATGAGCTACATCTCTATAAGGGAATGTGTTGCCTATTTTCTAAGGTTGGCAGGCTATCTAGGCAAGCAGTGTTCCTGTTGTAAGTATAGCCTCACAACCCTCCCAGAACCAACTATCAGGAAATCACATCACACAACCTGAAGGAGGTGATATGAGGCCGGATAGGTACTCCTACAAGTGTTGTGGTATGGTGTTGGTGATGTCTGCTGGCCTGCTGTTTTGGTTTTTCGGTTCAGGCCCCTTACTGTTGTAGCACAGTGTACAACTAGCGCCACACACAAGCACTATGCGGCTCTATGGTTAATTCCCTAAGCAACACCAGGGTCTTATCATGCGCGGAGGTGGAAGCCTGATGCAGAGCACCTCCACATTGATGCGTGGGGTAGTATGATCGCTGCGTTTCTAACTGTAGGGTATTAATGTGTGAACATAAACAGCTGAGAAGTACTCAGCAGGTCATGATCGCTGCATCTGCCACCAAAACGAGTGTGCTGGAGTAGGTATACAGGGAAGGTTTACTATTGATGGGGTCAAGCCCACAACACACCGTCCCCCCTTCTACAGGTTGGAGCAGCAATAGCGTGCACAGAGTAATGACATGGGAGCCGGTCTAGGCTGATCCAATCGCAGTGTCCCCTACATCAGCACTGATCCTGGTTATATCAGTGCCATGTTGCTCGCGGACCTGCCGTTCTGTTAGGTGAGTAAATTCCAGAGGACTCCTGGGGTGCAATGAAGAACTGCAACGTTTTAACACGTGAAACGCGCGCGTCGGAATTTCTCTCCCGCACAACTGGGATTTTGTTTTTTAAACAGGTTCAAACTAAAGATATTGATCTGCGTTTGAGGCTTTTTAAAACTTCCACCCCCTGTATGTGCATGTTAACTGGAATTTTTCTCCCTCACACGCGGGAAGTTGTTTATTTAAACAGCTCAACTTGAGTATTGACTGCGTTTTGGGGCTTATAAACTTCCCCTGTATGTCATGATTTACTAGGGAATCAACGCTGTTATCATTACTTGACGGGCGGCCCTCCCGGGTGTGTTGGGGGCTTTGACCCCATTTCAATATTACTCCCTGTATCCCCTACTCCAGCACACTCGTTTGTTGGCAATATGCATCGCTCCAGACCTGCTGAGTAGCTTCTCAAGCGTTTATGTCCACACATTAACCTACTTAGCGCAAGCATCATACTTAACCACGCATCACGTGGTAGTTTGCCTGCTCCGGAACACAATGCTCAAGAAGCTCCGTATGATAGAAAGCCGGGTAGCCTTAGGCGCCCACCATTAACCATAGCGCATAGTGGCTGTGTGGCAGCTAAGTTTATACTTGCACAACAGTAAGGGCACTGTACCCAACAACACCATAGCGACAGACAAATCGACAACAACACTCTCACCGAAAACAAACGTAGGAGAGTACATCCGATCATAGCAGATAAAGATAGACATCTCCTGTGTGTTGAGGTATCTATAGATGTGTGACTCTAGTTTAGCCTATACCTCTACAAAGTAATCAACTGCTTGCTATAGCCTGCCTTAGAAAATATGCAACAACTATCAAGCGATATGAGAGAGCTAAGCTCATCTGAAGGTGTGAATTTGTACACAAAACACGAGCAATCTCTATCTGGGGGGGAGATTATGATAGTCTTACCTAGCGTTAGAGTATATGAAACATTATAATGAGTTGTATCCCTCTAGAGCGCAATCTACGCCCTAGACGAACCCTCCAATTAGAGGACACGTTCTTTCGGTGCTGCACCTGGCATGCTGTCTCTCCCATCCCCTTCCAGAGCTTCTCCTACAGCGTGCCAGGGACCGTACTTTCTGAGTTGAGTCACCCCCTCACTCTGGGTGCTTAGAAACGGTTTGCACAGGTATTTAACCAGCCTCATATCCGAGCCCGCACCGCAACGTGTTATACCCCCGTGTGTCTCCCCCCCCTCCGGCCTCGCACCACATCGAGCCCTTAAAGGTGCTTTTTACTTATTGTGCCACCACTATTTTTTCTGCTCTTGCCCTTCCCACCCCTTCCTTCTCTTCCCCTCGATTTTCTCTCAAAAAGTTCTTTCCCTTGCCTCCCCCCGCCCTCTCAACAATGTTTCACGGCTTCCCCCTTTCACTGCCAACACTTCCCTTGCCTTCTATTTTTCTCCTATTCCCCTCATTACTTCTCCCTTTCTCTTATTTGCCTCTTGCCCCCGTAAGTTTATCACCTCAATCTCTGCCCTCTCCGTAGTTGCCGCTTTCTTCAGCCCCTCTCCTTTCTGCCAGTGCTGTTTCTGCGCCTACTGTGCAAAACACAGACAATCCTTGCACGCCATAGGGTGACGTGCGAACACAGCGACAGATTTACCCCACCCCCCACTCCTCCCGAGTTCTATTTTCCCTCCACCACGCCGTGTAAGGCCACGCATGTTTTGTTACAGCTCTGTTCAATCATATTGACATTGAAGCAGTCATGCACCTTATTCGACTCTCGCGAGCGACTGAATCCACGTAATCTAGTACCTGCAGCAACGCCCTCTAAACAACCGCTCCAACTGCTACACTCAATACCGCAACAAACCCCCCGAATATACCCTTTACCTCCTCCGCGATTTCGCCCCCATCTTCCTCTGAAATGCACTTCACTCATCGAGGACAAGGCGTCCCCCCGCTTCTATTCCGCGCCTCCCCCCCCCAATTGGTTTTGCCTGACTCCTCCTGCGACGCCTTCCCGCCTTCCAATCGATCTATCTAAGCCTCCCGCGCCCACTCTGTCGTCCATATGTTAACTCGTAACTCCCCGTTCTCCCAAATACCTGCGATCCATTCCCCTCTCCACTGGGATATCGCCATTAAAAACTCAACGCTGCAACAGTAAGTGCATGGTTGCTTCTACACAGGGAATTTAATTACGTTTTAACACCCTATTTTTTATTCAGAGATATGAATAAAGTATTTTAAATTTATCACTATACAATTGTTTGTGTACGAGTGCTACAAGACTGGTTCTTTTTCTCCAATCGATATTATCACATCTCATCCAGTCAGCCCCTCACAGGTTAACAATAGGCAGGGCAGGTTCTGTACGGTGTAAGCAGCTCCGGAGGACCCCCTGACATCTACACTATGGTGAAAACACAGTATTATAAAAAAAGATTTTAAACAAACATCAATTACCACGAATCCCTTCCCCTCCGCCAAACACATTGTACAGTAAATAATGTTGCAAAATTACTATTAATCCAGACAGGGATAATAGATTATTTGTCCGTGCGTGATCCAGGGGGAGATGGGAAGAAAAGAATATAAAAAAAAAAAAAAAAAACAAAAAAAAAAAAAAAAGAATTATTAAAAAACACAATATAAGTGCGACCAGTTTGATACGGGTGAATTAAAGTGTTTTATCTTGGCTCATGAGTGTTGCCTTCACAAGTTTTTTAAATATGACACGGGCAGTTGACACAATGGTCTCCAGTGGATGGATCTGGAGTCTGAGTATGATGCGATCTTCACTCTCCAGCAGACAGCATAGTGTGGAGGGAAAGAGAGTATACATAGTGCAGACCAGTAAATGGTAAAAAGGTAAACTTTATAGAACTTTAAAAAATGAACCTTACAATAAAAACATTAATTTCAGGCATGTATCACAATATTTGTGAGGTGGAAAGAGGTGGGGACTGCAGATCTTAGGGCTCACCCGCCACCTTTGATGCGCAGCACTGCAAGGGGAAACAGCTACGCTGGAGGGTCCTTCTCAGTCCCTTCCGGTGTACTCGGATGCTGGAGGCTTCCAAATCTCCCTAGGTAGAGTGGTATCCGCCTTCTGGGAGAGAGGGTAGGACGGAGACGGGAGCCCACCACCGAAGTGACCGCAGCGGGCCTACCACGGGACAGTGACGTATCGGAGGTCACTCGGAGTAACATCAGACGGCGTACTTCTGAAGTGGGTGATACGCAAGCAGACACACACCAGGGAGATTGGAGCCTCCAGCATCGAGTACCCGGGAAGGTACTGAGAAGGACCCCTCATAGGAGCAGTGTCCCTTGCAGTGCCTTGGCGCAGCAAGGTGGCGGGTGAGCCCAAGATCTGCATCCACATCTCTCCACTCACAAATTCTTGTGATACATGCCTGAAACTGAAATGAAAAGTAATGTTTTATTGTAAGTGTTAATTTTTAAAAGTTCTATAAAGTTATACCTTTTACATACTGGTCTGCACTATGTCTTACTCTCTTCCCGCCACACATATGCTGTTGGCTGAATTGAAGATCGCATCATAATCGAATCCAACAGATCCAGTCCAGGAGACCATGTGTGTTAAATGCCCGTGTCCTTTGAAATCTTGTGGATGAGTAGGCAAACTCATGAGCCAAGATAAAAACCACTTAATTCACCCAGTATCAAAACTGTCTGCACTTATATTGTGTTTTTTATTTTCTTTTCTCCCATGCTCCCCTGGATCACGCACGGACTGTACAACCTGAGGGACCAGTGGAAACCAGTCCCTAACCAGCTGGGTCGGAGCAGGGGTTTTTATATCATTTTTTATACACTTAATATTATACACGTGTGTACATGCATTGTCATATCCTGATCAATTGATTTAAGAAAAACCACTGTATATTGATAGTGGACACTAGTAGAGTTAGCGCTTTATATTCACTATAACACAGCATAATAGATTATTTGCCCATTATTAAACACTGCATTAGCCTGCAGCCAATGCTCCTAAGCAGATATGCTTTTAAGTAGAAATGTTTCAAGTAGATATGAAGTTTAAAAAGGAAGACTATTGAATCACCCATCTCATCTCTTCTCTTTCCTCAGGTAAAACCATATTCAAAATTGTCTGTCTGTCTTGATATTCCTTCCCTGCTGTGTATTTAGTACTATTTAGTAAAAACTATTCCAAATTGTCTGTCCTGATTCCTCCCCCTGCTGTGTATTTAGTTCTATTTAGGTAAAACCATATTTTCAATTCTCTGTCTGTCATGATATCCTCGCCTGCTTTGTATTTAGGTTTTATTTAGGTAAAACCATATTCCAATTGTCAGTCGTCCTGAATCTTCCCTGTGGTATTTAGTTCTATTTAGGATTAAAACATATTCCAAATTGTCTGGCTGTAAATCATTCCCCTAGTCTTAATTTATATTTAGCTTTCATACTTGTGCAAGACAACACCCACCTTAGAAAAACCATTTGCTTTAAGTCCTCACATGTGCTAATTAAGTTGTTGTGCCAACCAGTCGTGACTGTTCTAAAATGTATATAAGTAAACTCATAAAAGCCATTGCAGCCTGCAGCCAATGCTCCTAAGCAGATATGCTTTTAAGTAGAATAAATGTTTCAAGTAGATATGAAGAATTAAAAGGAAGTTCTAAAAGAAGTGGAAAGTGGACAACACTACTGCTTCTGTATTTCATGCTTTGATCTACGTTGGAAGGGAGGATATATCTATCCCAGACTGCACATCTCAAAACACTAACTAGTTGCTTGGATGCAAGCCTTTATTTATATTGCGTGTAACCTCACTATTTCACAAATTATGCACTTCATTCCACCAGTCTCCTATGCGTCATAACTCTATTCATTATATCTCCATCTCTCCTTTCTCCCACTTCTCAGTTCACAGTGAACTCTCTTATTACCTGGCCCTCTGTACAACACAGCTATACACCCTGCACTAAAACACACCCCTACAAATCATCCTCACACATTCTCTTTGTCCATGCTCGTTCTCCTCGTTCTGGGGATAACTCTCCCAATGCCTTGGTCCTGCCTTATTTCTTCTTGCTCTCGTCCTGCCTACTCCCCACATACAACTCTACTCCTTCATGGTGTTAACCTTCCAACCTCATACCCATCCCCTGCCACCCTCCCTCCTCTCTCCCATTCTCCTGTGCCCTTTGGAATGCTCGCTCCTCTCTAACAAGTTCATCTCTGTTGCATGACTTCTTCTCTCCACTCCCTGCATCTCTTTGCTATAACTGAGACCTGACTCAGTCTGACTCTGCCTCTGGAAGCTGCCCTCTCTTATGGTGGCCTTTCCTTCTCCCAACCCTCTGCGCCCTGATGGCAGGGGGGGAGGTGTGGGGCTCCTGCTCTCCTCTCTCTGCCGTTACCGAACCCTTCCTATTCCCCCTCTCTTGCTTTCCCTCCTTTGAGGTTCACACAGTCCAGATATTCTCTCCTCTCCCTGTCCACGTGTCGGACATTGATGACCCCTCTCTCCCTTGGCTTCCCGCTTTCTTTCTCTAACCTCTTCTTTTGGCCTTCAACAGTGGACTTCAGCCAGCACCCACAAGGATGGCCAGTACTTAGACCTGGGTTTTCACTAAAACTCTCTCTCTTCGATTTCCCCATTTCCCCTTTCCTCTCTCTGATCATCACCTCATCTCATTCTCTCTATCTCGCTTCTCCCCTTCTCCAAATTCCGTCTACCCCCCGGTTTGCAGAAACCTGAGCTCTATTCACTTACCGACTTTGAGTCCACTTTACACTCCTCCCCTCTCTCTCAGCTCGGTACAGACCCTGACAACTGTCAGGAACTACAAAACCGGCCTTGTCCTCCTCTCTTGATCTACATGCCCTGTTTCTTCTCTGCCGCCCACTCGTCCATCTAACCCTTAGACCTGGTTAAATTCCCAACCGCGAATGCTGCTTCCTCCACTCGTTCCTCTGAACGCCTCTGGAGGAAATCTCATACTCTCGCAGGACTCCTTCACTACAAATTTATGCTATCCGTTTCAACTCTGCCCTCTCGCAAGCTAAACAGTTTACTTTTCTTCACTAATCAACAGAACAAGTCTAACCCACGGCCGACTGTTATCTCGTATTTGATACTCTACTCAAACCACCCTCAGCTGCCTGTCTCCTCCTCCATTCTCCGCTCAGGACTTTGCTGACTTATTTTAAGGAAAAGGGGAATCCATACGTCAGAACATCCCCTCTGTGTCTTCCTCCATCCTACACCTCTTCCTAACTATCCTCCTGCCTTCCTTGACTCTTTTTCCACTGTCTCGAGTAGGATGGTCGCTGTTGATCACCTCTTCTCCCTCTATCACTTGCCCTCTTGACCCCATTCCCATCCAATCTCCTAAAACTTGTCCTACTATAATCCCTACGCTCCCATCTCCTTCAAACATGCAACAGTCAATACCATTTACTCAAAAACAGCAAGCTTGACCCTACCTGTTTCTAACTATCCACGTCTCCCTCCTGCCTTTTGCCTCTAAAACTCCTTGAACGTCTGTATTTTCTCGCTTGCTCCATTTCTCAACACCTATTCTCTCCTAGACCCTCTACAACCTGGACTTCTGCAATGCCCTTTCACTCCATGGAAATGCCCTCACTAAAATAACCAACGACCCCTCCTGCTGCCAAAGACAGAGTCATTATACTCTGCTCATATACTCAACCTCTCTACAGCATTTGACACCGTGGACCACCCTTCTCCTCCTTCACATTCTCCATACTCTTGGTATTCGGAACAAAGCTCTATCCTGGATTTCATCCACCTCTCCCAATCGTACTTTTCAGTGTCTCTTCTGCTAAACCTCCTCCCTCTGATTAATCTCTTGTGGGGGTACCCCAGGGCTCTGCCTGGGACCTCTTCTTCTTTTCTCTGTATAAACTTTCTCTGGTGACCTAAAACATATTTTGGGTTTAATTATCACCTCTATGCTGACAACACACAAATATACTTTTCAACACCCGACACTTACACCTGCTGTACAAACCAAAGTTCTGAATGTCTCTCTGTCTATATCATCTTGGAGGCCCTCCACCGCCTTTAAAACTCAACATGGCTAAAAACAGAGCTCCTCATACTTCCCCCAAACCGGCCTTACTAATTCCTTCCATTACTGTTGGAAACTACGATCATCACCCAGTAGCCCAAGTACGCTACCTAGGGTAACACTCGACTCCTTCTATCATATTCGCCCTCACATTCACAAAACATTTCTAAAACCTGTCGCTTTTTCCTCCACATATAAACTAAGATATGCCCTTTCCTCTGTTGATCGACTGCTAAAACTTGAATCAGGGCCCTCATTCTCTCCTGTCTTGATTACTGTTAACATCCTGCTGTCCGGCCTTCCTGCCTCACCTGCTCCCCTACAATTATCCTAAACGCTGCTGCCAGAATCACTCTACTCTTTCCTAGATCTGTCTCCGCATCCCCTCCTGAAATCCCTCTCTGGCTTCGATCAAATATCCGCATCTCACACTCCCTTCTTCTCCTCACTTTTAGCTTTACACTACTCTTCTGCCCCTCCTTACATCTCAGCCCTAATTTCTCGTTATGCACCATCCAGACTCTTGCGTTCTTCTCAAGGATGTCGTCTTTCTACCCCCTTTGTATCTAAAGCCCTCTCCCGATTTAAACCTTTTTCACTTACTGCCCCACACCTCTGGAATGCCCTTCCCCTCAGTACCCGACTAGCACCCTCTCTATCCACCTTTAAGACCCACCTTAAGACACACTTGCTTAAAGAAGCATATGAATAGCACTGTGGATATTCTGAACACATGATACATAAAGCTTGGCCCCCTGCAGACGCACTTACCAGAACTCCCTCCTACTATCTCTGTATGTTCTCCCTACCTACCAATTAGACTGTAAGCTCCTCGGGGCAGGGACTCCTCTTCCTTAATGTTACTTTTATATCTAAAGCACTTATTCCCATGATCTGTTATTTATATTATCTGTTATTTATTTGATTACCACGTGTATTACTGCTGGGAAGCACTATGTACATTAATGGCGCTATATAAATAAAGACATACAATACAATACCTAAATAAAGTAATAAAAACAGTAGCCAGCTAATCCAATGAATACAAGCAGTAACAACAATTAACAATGAATTAATTAAACCATTAACCAATGAAACAAATTAATTCCTAAATCAACTCAAAATGAATAGTAACACTAACCAATCAAACCAATGAATTACTACATAATTAATGAATGTAAATATTAAAAGACAAAGAAATAATTTCAAACAATATCTGAAATAACCATAGACGAAGCGGCTGTGCTTCATTTGCCTTTAAAATTACTTCACTAAATCCAAGATGGCCGGTGTCACATGGTATTTCAGCCAATCAGAGTGCGGAATTGGTTCCCACGATCTGATTGGCTCAAATACCATGTGACGCCGGCTTTGTCACGTCATCTTAAAGGCCAATGAAGCACAGCCATTCTGATTGGCTGGCATCATTCCCTTTAAGTGACGTCATGTAAAAAAAAAAATTAAAGTTGGAACATGGTTTGAACAGCCAATGAGGTGGCTGTTAACCATTTTGAGGCTAAATGTGATGTCACAAGCCCTATTTAAGGCCGTGATGCCTCATTTGAGCCCAAGAAGACGACGAGACAACATCGGTTGGGATTTACCATGGGGTTTTTTTTGGATTGACATATGAAGAAAGAAGATAAAGAAGATCAAGAAATGGTGACAGATGAAGATAGAAGAAGGTGATTAAAGAAATAAAAAAGAAGATTTGGCTACCTGATCCGGATCTTCATGGCGGATGGCATCGGATGCTGTTGGAGGCCTTCAAGGTACGTGAGCTTCCTGTTACCCCGGGAGTCGGAGGGCCACCGCTTCTAATGGTAAGTAATATATTGAATGTTTGTAAATGTCTCTTTTTACAGGTTTCCTCATTGGATGTGTTTTTTGATTTTTTGGGGGAGGCACATTGACTGATAATATATTAATCTGTACTACTTTAGGGGACAGATTAATACATTATTATGACTATTTGGGGGCATTTGTGGCTTGGTATTGCTGTTGGTTTTTTTAATTTCAATTTCTTATGTGGATGTGATTGTTTGTTTTTTTCCTGCTTAATGGTACTAAAATGTTTGCGATTTTTGTTAATTTCTAGTTAATGTTGTATTATGTTAGCTAATGCGTTTTATGGTTATTTCAGATATTGTTTGAATTTATTTCTTTGTCTTTTAATGTTTACATTCATTAATGTTGTAGTAGTTCATTGTTTTGATTGGTTAGTGTTACTATTCATTTTGAGTTGGTTTAGGAATTAATTGGTTTCATTGGTTAATAGTTTAATTAATTTATTGTTACTGCTGTATTCATTGGATTAGCTGGCTAGTGTTTTTATTTAGGTATGCTAATGCAGTGTTTAATAATGGGCAAATAATCTATTATCCATATCTGGAAAATAGTTAATTTGAACATTATTGTACTGTATGTGTTAGGGGGGTGTATTTAGTTAGAAATAATGTTTAGTATTTTTGTAGGCACAACATTGGTACCGCAGGCCCGCGGGTACTCGGGACTCCCGCAGGGACCAGGGACGGCCGCGGGGTCAGCCGGGGACCCCCGCGCGAACTCCAGCCTCCCGCGGGGACCCCCGCGGGGTCAGCTGGGGACACCCCCTGGCCTGTTGTATGGGTGTTGCGCATGCAAAAATGTAAAGCAAGACATTTTTCAAAGTCAGCTTTTTTGCGTCTACCTTGAGCTGACGTGTTCTGTTGAACGCAACTTTCGCGTATGCTAAGGTTACGTAGCTTAGTGCATCCCGCTTAAGGGCAGAATTTAACGCAAACAAGGTAACGAACGAGCAAAGTTGGACTTAGAAAAAATTCCTGAAAAAAAGTCAGTTTTAGAGCGCAAAGTGCCTGTTTGCGTGTTCAGCGCAACATCACGTTCTAAGAGCACTTTGCGCTGTAAAAACGACTTAACGGAGCTTAGTGCATGACCCCCAGAGTCTCCCCAACCTTATATATATGGTTGGACATCATCAAACCCTATACTGGTTGTGGGTCACCTTTGCACTAGCTGGGGTATCCCCCTTAACCTAGGGATTCCCTCAGCTACAGGAATAATATTTATCCCTGTGCCTCATTCTCCTTTCTGGGCTGTGTTAAGCAGGGTACCCTAGTAGTGAGTCGCGCTTACATTTTCAAGGGGAGGTATTGCCATGACAATATGCCTACATGTATTCGAATCTCAGGCATGATACCTGTTTACATTTATTTATGTTCACATCTTATAGATAGCAAAGTTGTTCTAGCCAGATTATTTATATAGAGTTACCCTGTGATGTCAATATGCTAGTCATTGATTGTAGTGTGTGCAACGGAGATATAGTAACCATCCGTGATCCTGAGTGGTCTAGTTCAAAGTGCCAAAATGTCAACGATCTTTTCATATAATTCCCCTATCGTCCTTTCTATACACCACCTGAGTGGTAGACGGGAGGTGGAACCACAAGATTAACCCTGTGTCTGCCGAAAATAGTCTGCCTGTTACAACAAAAGTCAGTAAGTATTTTTGTCCTAGCTGTCCCAGGCTTGCCACAACGGTCTGGAGGAGAACAATTTCTGTAAATAGCCAAGAGGATGTATGAGTGTCTATGCGCGTTAGAGTCTCAGGGCCTCATTCAGAAAGCATTCATAAGCCACTTATCAAGCACTTATCACCCAAAATGCCTACTGCTATTCCGTAAGCAGTTATAAGTGGGTGATAAAAGACTGAATTGCTCAAAAAAAATTGGTCATAAAAAAAATCACAGAGGCAGCGGTGATAAGCCACTTATCACCACTTTTCGGCATGTTCATAAACTCGTGCAATTCTACTAGCAGTGATTTGGCTATGAATGCCTATCACCGCTCTAGAATGGTGATTTTATCACAAAATTCTCATGCCAGAAAAAGTTGGCTTAAAGGTGTTGGAAACCTGCAGAGAAGCGGCGAGATGGGAATTAGAAAAAAAATGCATTTTTCCTGCATATGATTGATGCCGGGAATCTCTGGAGCTGATATCCATTAATATTAGCACCAGAGACCCCTGGCATGAATCCTGTGCAATAAAAATGCATTTACAGTAAACTTCATTACCATAGCGGATAGTCTCAGGGACCCCCTACTGCCCGAGATACAGGCCCAGCTATGGGGGGCCAGTATCTCCTATGCATTTAAATGTCCGTGTTACGTGACCATTGGAATAAAATGCATAGGAGATACCGGCACCCATAACAGGGCCTGTATCTCGAGAAGTAGGGGGTCCCTGAGGCTTAAACCAATGCGGTTCAGCTCAGGAGACCCCCTGCTCATCTAAACTTTTAACAAAATTTAAATTTATACACATACATTTCGGGCAATATTTGCACAGGGAGAGACGTCTCTCTCTGCAGCAGATACAACTCGCCGAGTAAGGCCTTTTCAGAGGGTCGTTCATCAGATCACCGGCTTATCACCCGTTTTGTGAATTTTGCTATGACAGGTAATGAAGGCTTTCTGAATACCATGATAGCAACGCTCATAAAAAGGGTGATTTAAATGGTCCGGTGATTTTTTTTATGAACCTTCTCTGAATGAGGCCCTCAGTGTTTGTATGACTCTATCTCTATGGGCCTTATTCAGAGAACATTCATAAAAAAATTCGCCAAGGAATTTAAAATGAATGTTTTTTGGGCGTTGCTATCACGGTATTCAGAAAGGCTCGAATACCTGTGATAGCAGAATGCCCAAACCTGGCAAGTTGCTGCCAGCTCGAGCCTCGAGCCTCTGCAAAGGCAAAAAACAGCGATTCATTTCTGCTGCAGAGAGAGCTGCTCTGAGAGAGCCGCCTCTCCCAGCGGAAATGTCGCCCGAAATTTATTTATTTAAATATACATTCCTTTAATAGTGTAGAGGTGCAGGGGGTCTCCGGAGCTGAACCACGGTGGTTTTGTGTCCGGGGGCCCCCTGCTTCCCGAGATAGAGGCCTCTTTATGGGGTGCCGGTATCTCTTATGCAAGGAAATGTCTCGGTCACGTGACGCGGGACATTTCAATGCAGAGGGATACCGGCACCCCATAAAGAGGCCTGTATCTCGGGAAGCAGGTGGTCCCCGGACATAAAACCAACGTGGTTCAGCTCCGGAGACCCCCTGCACCTCTACACTATTAAAGAAATGGATATTTAAATTAATATGTAAAAACACATCAATACACGCCCCCCAAACCCCCCCCCATTGAGTAGTATAGTGGTACATCATACCCATATAATAATAATATGGGCATGATAAGCCTCTATAGCACTCAATGAGCACCCTAATAAAAATACAGTAATACACAAGACACACAGTAATAAAACCTAACTATACTCCCAAAAAACACACTTCACTAAATAAAATCAGTAGCCTGCTAATCCAATCAATAGAAGCAATTACAACATCAACAATGAATTAATTAAATCATTACCCAATCAAACCAATTAATCCCTAAAGCAACTCAAAATGAATAGTAACACTAACCAATGTAAACAATGAATTAATCCTACATTAATTAATGTAACCATTAAAAGACAAATAAATACATTAAAACTATCTCTGAAGTATCCATAAAACACATTAGCTAACATAATATAACTTTAAGTACAAGCGAACACATATCGCAAAACTTTTAATACATTAACCATAAACAAACAATCACATCCACATCAATAACAAGCGAGAAATGCCCCCCAAATATTGGCAACATCGTGGGAACCAATTCCACACGCTGATTGGCTGAAATACCTTGTGACACAGCGGCCATCCTGGATTTACTGACGTCATGTTAAAGGTAAATGAAGCACAGCCATTCTGATTGGCTGGCATCATTCCCTTTAAGTGACGTCACAGCAAAAAAAAAATTTTAAGTCTGCACATGGTTTTAACAGCCAATCAGGTGGCTGTTAACCATTGTGAGGGTAAATGTGACGTCACAAGCCATATTTAAGGCCGTGACGCCTCATTTGAGCCCAAGAAGCCGATGAGACAGCATCGGCTGGGATTTAACATGGGGTTTTATGGATTGACAGATGAAGAAAGAAGATAAAGAACAACAAGAAATGGTTACAGATGAAGATAGAAGACGGTGAGTAAAGAAAGAAAAAAGAAGTTTGGGGTACCTGAGCCGGATCCTGATGGATGATGGCATCGGATGCTGTTGGAGGTCTTCAAGGTACGTGAGCTTCCTGTTACCCCGGGAGTCGGAGGGCCACCGCTTCTAATGGTAAGTAAGATATTCTATGTTTGTAAATGTCTCTTTTTACAGGTCTATTTTTTGGGTGTGTTTTTTGATTTTTTGGGGGAGGCACATTGACTGCTAATATATTAATCTGTACCTCTTTCGGGTACAGATTAATACATTATTATGCCAATATTTGGGGGGCATTTCTCGCTTGTTATTGATGTGGATGTGATTGTTTGTTTATGGTTAATGTATTAAAAGGTTTGCGATTGGTGTTCGCTTGTACTTAAAGTTACATTATGTTAATGTGTTTTATGGATAATTCAGAGATAGTTTTAATGTATTTATTTGTCTTTCAATGGTTACATTAATTAATGTAGAATTAATTCATTGTTTACATTGGTTAGTGTTACTATTCCTTTTGAGTTGCTTTAGGGATTAATTGGTTTGATTTGGTAATGGTTTAATTAATTCATTGTTGATGTTGTAATTGCTTCTATTGATTGGATTAGCTGGCTTCTGATTTTATTTAGTGAAGTGTTTTTTTTGGGAGTATAGTTAGGTTTTATTACTGTGTGTCTTGTGTATTACTGTATTTTTATTAGGGTGCCCATTGAGTGCTATAGAGGCTTATCATGCCCATATTATTATTATATGGGTATGATGTACCACTATACTACTCAATGGGTATAGGGTGGGTATAGTCAGTCTGGGGTGGGTGCTTAGGCCTCACGGGTGAGTGAAGGGGGTATTAGCCCTAAGGATGGGTGTTTAGACCTTGCGGGGGGG
>WSYH01010765.1:0-22413 GCA_036426205.1 Ascaphus truei | reverse complement strand
GGGGGGGGGGGGGGGGGGGGCTGAGGACTGGAGTTGAGCACACGGTAGTAGAATATAGATGGGTACTGCTCAGTAATAAAGGGTGTGGGTGACTGCAGCTGGATATAAATGATTGATGTGGAGTAATAATGAGTGTAGATGGATACAGACGACATTCAACAAGTGTAGATTAGTACTGATGAGTATTTATGAGGCAGAAGATTGAAGAGTACATTGGGGTATAGATTGGTACTGGGGAGTACAGTTGGGTATGTATGTGTATATTCAAGTACTGAAATCACATGTGTATTAACGGGTACAATATCGTTTGGTATTAATGAGTAGTCTTGGGTACATAGATGGACATTGATTAGCACAGATGGGTATAGAGTGTTATGAACTAGTACTAATAGGTATGGATGAGTATAGATGAGTATTAATGCGTATAGTAGGGTATACCTTGATATAGCCCAGCACTGCATAGCTCACCCTGTAGCCGAGGTTTCATTGGTAGAAGTGGGGGTCTCGCTGTCAGCCTCAGCGGGGGTCTCGGTATAGTATAGAGCGTAGGACACAGACGAGGTCACTTCCGTTCTCACCTCCCAGCTGCACCTCAGCTCAGCAAACCCGTCATACTCACACTGCAGGTTCCGAGGGGCTGCTCCATCCTCTGGGGGGGGGGGGGGGGGGGGATACATTAACCCGGGGGTCCCCTGCAGTATAAGATTATAGAGAGGTCTCCCTGCAGTATAAGGTTATAGAGAGGTCCCCTGCAGTATAAGGTTATAGAGAGGTCCCCCTGCAGTATAAGGTTATAGAGAGATCTCCCTGCAGTATAAGGTTATAGAGAGGTCTCCCTGCAGTATAAGGTTATAGAGAGGTCCCCCTGCAGTAACATCTCCTATCACCCCTCCTAGTTTCAGTTCCCGAGCTACCTTCAGGCACATCCCAGGCCAGCTCTTTGCTCCAGAGGCTCCAGAACCCCCTGTGGTGTTTCCCCTCCTGGGGCCGAGTGCGCACTCTGAACTGGTAGGTGCTCCCAGTTACCAGCAGGCGGGGGTCGAGGGTGACCTCTGACCCTTCCAAAACATTAAGGGAAGGTGCGTCCTGCAGGGGAAGAGGTTGGAGGAGAGTGTTACCATGCAGTTAAGCCCTTTAGATGGCCTCTTTGGCACTGGGTGTTATATTTTGGTTGGAGGTGCCATATGTTATCTATAGCTATTTTAGGGTGGTCAGTGAGCTGCCCCCTACCCTCCCAGCTTATCCTGTTGGGTGTCCGGAGATATACTCCCTGGGAGGGGATGGAGTTGTATTCTGTGACCTGTTATGGTGGGGTCTTCTCCTCACCTCCCACTCCTCCCAGCCCCTCCTGCGGTACGTCATCTGGTAGAGCAGAGTCAGAGGGGCGTCAGTGTGGGCTGGAGCCTCCCAGCTCAGAATGACCTGTCCATCTTCAGACCTCCGGGCCGCGAGCCCATGGGGAGGGGGGGTCCGGACTGAAAAAGAAAGGCGTGGGAGAGAGGGGACATATCACTAGCGGTCTATGTGTGTGATTGTGTAAATGTCAGTGTTTGTGTCTGCGTCTATGTATAGGTTGCTCAGATGGAATATGTCCTGTTTTGTGTGTCGCTGTCTTTGTGTATACATTGGTATGTGTATATGTGCTGGGGTTTGTGTTACCATGTGTATAACAGTGTATTGATGTATGTCAGATATCTCATTTTGCTCCCCTATCCCAATTTGTTAGGGGGACCTCTCACCCCTGCCTGTATGTATGACCTCTGACCTCCCCCATTGTGTCTGTGTGTGTAACCCTGACCTCTCAATTATGTGTGGGTGATCCCTGAACCCCCCCCCCCCCTACTCCGCGTGCGATGTTTCGGGAGCCTGGAAATGAGCGAGTTCAGATTGGGGGAACGGAATACTCCGCGTGTGATGTTTCGGGAGCCTGGAAATGAGCGAGTTCAGATTGGGGGAACGGAATACTCCGCGTGTGATGTTTCGTGAGCCTGGAAATGAGCGAGTTCAGATTGGGGGAACGGAATACTCCCCGTGGGATGTTTCGGGAGCCTGGAAATGACCGAGTTCAGATTGGGGGAACGGAATACTCCGCTTGTGATGTTTCGGGAGCCTGGAAATGACCGAGTTCAGATTGGGGGAACGGAGTGCTCCGCGTGTGATATTTCGGGAGCCTGGAAATGACCGAGTTCAGATTGGGGGAACGGAATAGTCCGCTTGTGATGTTTCGTGAGCCTGGAAATTCTCTCACAATAGTTTTCAGGAAACTCTTAGACAAGATTATCCATTTGCACTTTGAGTTACCATGATGTAGTCACCAGGGCCGGTGCAACCACTACGTGGCACATTTAGCATCCAAGGGGTGGGGAGGAGAGAGAAAGAGGGGTGGGGGGAGAAAGAGGGGTGGGAGGGTGAGAGAAAGAGAGGTGGGGTAGAGAAAGAGGGATGGAGGTAGAGAAAGGGGTGGGGGTAGAGAGAAAGAGGGGTGGAGGAGGAACATGTAGGGGAGAAGCTTGTGAGGATAGCATGTGGGGGAGAAGCTGGTGAGGAGGGGAGCATGTGGGGGAGAAGCTGGTGAGGAGGATAGCATGTGGGGAAGAAGCTGGTGAGGAGGATAGAATGTGGGGGAGAAGCATGTGGGGAGAAGCTGGTGAGGAGGGGAGCATGTGGGGGGGAAGCTGGTGAGAGAAGCATGTGAGGGAGAAGCTGGTGAGGAGGGGAGCATGTGGGGGAGAAGCTGGTGAGGTGGGGAGCATGTGGGGGAGAAGCTGGTGAGGAGGGGAGCATGTGGGGAGAAGCTGGTGAGGAGTTAGAGATGGTGCAACCACTCAGTTGCCATGGGCGGCACATTTTGGGGGGGCAGGGGAGGATGAGGCGGGTGATGGTGGCAGCATGACACGTGGGAGGCTGGGAGCAGAGAAGTCACAGAGGGGAGGAGGAAATGTGCATTTCAGAGGAGGAGGGCGGCAGCGTCTGTGGCAAAGGACGACTTGGAAGAAAGTGAGAATTTCCGGTGCCAGGGAGGACCTCTACAGCCAGGTAAGGAATTTTAACTGGGGAGTGGGGTGAGAGAGGATGGGGTGAGAGGATGGTGTGGGTGAGGGAAAGAGAATGAGGCGGGTGGGAGAGAGAGAATGGAGAGGAGGAGATAGAGGATTGTGTCCCGCCAGGACAAGTCCAACCAACGGCCGAATGTTCACCTAGGGCGCCAAGTACCCTTACACTGGTCCTGCTCATGGCCTGGGGTCTGGCACTTCAGGGGTCCCATGGCTATATGGGATTTCTGCTTGTTCTTCCTGCTGGGAGCTGAACGCGACCCGGACACAGCGGGAACGGTAGAGGATGACTCCTTCCTCTTCTGTTCGAGTCATCAGCAATGCCGCGATAACTCCCAGAAGCCACCACATGACCACAGTGCGCAGGACAGGCTGTGGCACGCACAGGGTAAGGGTGGGCCCATCCGTGGATCCGAAACCCGACCTTCGTGATCTTCGAATTTCGGGTGCAAGTTGGAAGGGAATTTCGGAAACACATTTTTGAATCCGAGGAAAATTTGGGTCAAACGTAAGAGAGCCTCATCCTTGAATTCTATTTTTTTTTTTTCATTATTATTATTATTTGAATAAACTAAGCACACTTCAGAGCCGGCGCACAAAACAACGCGCAAACTTTTAAGGTGAAACATTTGCGCAATATGTTTGTTTATTTTATTTTTTTTACAAATTTCCTGCTTGTTTCGATTTTTCACTCCTGAATGTTAAAAATTCGAAAACGGAAAACAACCGCGTTCCAGCAAAACCAAGACACCATTTTTTTTAAAAACATAGATAGGAATTGGATCTAGGATAAGAGCGCAGACAAAGGGAACCTTCAACGGTGTAGCAAGTAAAATCAATTTATTGAACAGGTAGTGTAAAAAGTTTGCACTCACGAATTGATACTAATAACAAGCATTAGCAGGCTGTCCGAAAGGTGTTGCAGTCCTGGTGCCTCCGTTGCTGTGGCGGCTGGCACTGGACCTCCAGGCGTCCCGGGACATTCCTAGTGCAGGGTTGCGGTGCGACCGTTCGGAGCTGGATGACGTCAGCATAGGGGAGGCTCAGCTGCTACGGAAGCCTTGAAGATCCAAAAGACCATCCGACGCGTTTCGCAGCTTCCTCAGGGACAGTGGTTTGTCTCCAAGGTAAGGAGGGGACTGGGCTTTAAACGAACTACTGCCACCCCATAATGGCTGAACCACCAATGGGCGATTGTGAACGGAGTCTCTTACTGAAACTGTCCAGGCATACTGTAGCAAGTGCTAGTAATGAGAGAAATACCATTGGAAAAACTGAAATAAAGTTGATATAAGTGGGGGTGTTAAGGCGGGACGGCTCCTTTAAATATAGTACAGACAGAGAGGTAAAAGCTGTTTTTGTGTGTTATAGTGTCGATGTTTAATAGATGTATCAGTTCAGAGAGAAACAGCTTTCCAGCAGGTTCTGATTGCTTTACTTGGACCAAGATGACATTCACACCTCAATGTTGTATATAAGAGATCAAAAGGTCAATCCTCAAGATTAATACACGAAGGTCATCGGGGTTCATGTGAGAGATTTGGTGGTTTCTCCTCCACTTGAACGTGTGATACTGTATTCCTTAAAGTCCACGAGACCACTGATTCTTTACGTGAGTGTGACAGCCTTCCACTAACTCACGCTGGTACATCACACACCTGGGCATATTACAACCTACAAATCATTTACTTGGAGACTTGTGGAGGGTACCCCATCTCCAAGGAACCCAACCCCATTGCCATGCTCCACCACCTCTCAATGTTCTATTATACTCTCTTGGTCACCCACCTCCATCTTTAAAAGTCGCAGTCCCTCCTAGGACCAAAGTGAACTCATTCCCGTGACATGTTTAAGCGGTCATGTATTTTTTAAGTTATGGAGGGGTTTTATTTCCTCTGACTGCTCCCTTTTGTGTGATGTCACAGTGTGATCAGAAAGTACTGGTACAGCCAGAGTCCCCCCCCCCTCCCCAAATCTTTATTGGTTCCCTGATAAAGGACAGGGTGGGATAATGGGAAAGAAAACGCTTGATTTACAAATACTTCCGCATTTAGAGGCTTCCAGAAGACATTCCACTGGCTGACTACGTGGGGCTGCACCTTTAAATCTCCCTTAACTCCGTACTGCTACACACACTAAGGTCCTTCATCTCAATATCTTCACTCCCTCCCAACTGCTTGCTCAACAAAGTCTCTGTCCATTAACTCCCTCATATCCCCCATCTTTATATCTCCCTTCACTGCCCAGTGGCGTACACCTCCAGGTCCCCAACACGTGTCACATGCAGTTCCCAGGGGAAGAAGTTCCCTACACGTGGAGATCCTTTCCCTTGTGCTATGAGGAGCTCCATGTCACTGTTGTCCTGAAGGCGGATCAGCTCTCCCTCAGCGTCCCTCAAATTCAGAGCCACTTCGATTCCAGTGAACTGCTTCCTGCAGGAGAATCGGGCGTTAGTGTGCGGTCAAACTGTGAGTACCCGGAGAACTGCCAATGTACCCCCACTGTGAACACCCAGAGAACTTCCAATGTACCCCCAACTGTGAGCACCCGGAGAACTGCCAATGTACCCCAACTGTGAACACCCAGAGAACTTCTAATGTACCCCAACTGTGAGCACCCGGAGAACTGCCAATGTACCCCCAACTGTGAGCACCCGGAGAACTGCCAATGTACCCCCAACAGTGAGCACCTGTAGAACTGCCAATGTACCCCCAACTGTGAGCACCCGTAGAACTGCCAATATACCCCAACTGTGAGAACCCGGAGAACTGCCAATGTACCCCCAACTGTGAGCACCCGTAGAACTGCCAATGTACCCCCAACTGTGAGCACACAGAGAACTGCCAATGTACCCCCAACTGTGAACACCCGGAGAACTGCCAATGTACCCCCAACTATGAGCGCCCGGAGAACTGCTTATGTACCCCAAACTGTGAGCACCCGGAGAACTGCCAATGTACCCCCAACTGTGAACACCCGGAGAACTGCCAATGTACCCCCAACTGTGAGCACACAGAGAACTGCTTATGTACTTCAAACTGTGAGCACCCTTACAACTGTTAGTTGACCCAAAACTGAACAGCACAAGAACACAGTGTACCCCAAATTGTTAGCATTACAATAACAGCTTGTGAACCCTATCTATAAACACTCTTAGAACTGTTAGTGTACCCATAACTGTGAACACCACAAAAACTGCCAGTGTACCGCAAACTGTGAGCACCCCTAGGACGGCCATTGCATCCAAAATTATGAGCACCCCAAGAACTGTCAGTGTACCCCAAACTGTGAGCACCCCCAAGATTTGCCAGTGTACACCAAGCTGTGAGCACCCCTGGACCCCTGCAAGCACCCAAACATTAATTATTGCGAGAGACCAGAATTCCTTATCCTAACATAACAAGCCCCCCAAAATACGCCTTCATAGCCAACTGCATTGAGGGGAGTGGTTGTGCGGAGCAATGCGGGGTATCGGTGCACTAGGGAGCAGATCACGGACCTTCCTATAAGAATGGGACACTGTCTCCATTCCTGCGGTCATCTTTACTGCAGCAATAAGCCGCAAACCTTCTGTAGCTAACAAACAAACCCACCGATACTCCCGGGCAGTACAACACTCACAGGCTGTGTACGTTGGAACATGCTTAATGCTACAGAGATTATTATCCCACTAGCTGCCAGACAGGCCTGTTATACACCTTCTACACAGGTCATGGCTCTTACCTTATTAAGTCTAGCAGCTCGTTATAAGAAGGACGTTTCCCCACATCCTCCTCCAATGAGATATCCCTGTGAGGAGGAGAAGTGTGTGAGTGTGAGGAGGAGATGTGAGGTACCCCCCAGCGGTGTGATGTTACACCCCCCCCCCCAATCACCTGATCTGGCACTGGTCATCATCGTGAAAATAACAGCGGAGAAAGCTGACCGGGTTCTTTTCCTCAGGAAGGTCCTTAATTATCCTCACAAAGGAGTGTGGAAAAATCCCGGTCATGTTACGAACGGTTCCCTGGTAACGAGATCAAGAGACGTACACTGGTTACAGAGCAAAGAATGTTCCTCTCATGGCTAGGTAACAGAATGACCTATCCCACCGCAGAGTGACAGTCCCTCTCCTCCTGTCTCCCTGCAAAGGGCATTAACCCTGCTAACCTTATACCTATTCTCTGTCTCCCTTCCCCTGGGCTCTCTGGGGTGTTCACTCTCTGACTAACAAGGCTCCGGTGATACATCACCTCTTCCTTCTTCATCTGTTTGGTCTAACTGAAACCTGTCTCTCACAACAGGACTCTGCTATCTTCTATGGAGGTCTCTCTTTTTCATACACGCTATGCCCAGGTGACCGTGCTAGTGGGGTAGGTCTCCTGCTCTTTTCTCCATACCCCAATCTAATTCATTCTCTTCCGTTCAGGTTTCTGCGGTCTATCTTGTCTACCTCTCTCTGCATGTGGCTGTCATCTACCGACCATCTAAACCTCTATATAATCTACTCCTACATTCCTCTTAGACTTTGAATCCTGGCTTTCTTTCTTTCCCGCCTCTGATCCTCTCATTGTTTTACCTTTACCTGGCATCTCACCTTCTCTCTCTTCCTTGGCCTGCCCCAACAGACCCACAACATTGAACAGTATTTATACCTTGACTTTACTAAAAACTGTTACATCTATGATTTCTCCCTTTCTGCTATCTAACCATCACCACAATCTCATCATATCTTAAACCCCGATCTTCTTCTCCTCCTCACTAGATCTATATAGCCCTTCTTGGCCATGTCAGACTTGCCCATATAACCCCGAGTCTTGGTTAAATTCACAAACATGCTTCCTCCTCACTTGCACTCGCTCGTCTGAAGGCCTCGGGAGGAAATCTCACACTAATCTTCTATACTACAAATGTGTCCTCTCCTGCTCTAACTCGGCTCTCTGTAATGCCAAGCAACACTTCTTCTCCTCATTAATGAACACTCACAAATCCAATCCACACCAGATTTCAAGCCCTTCTTGACCACTTTAAAAGCAAGATGGGTGCTATCCACTGTGAGATTCCTTCTGTCTCTTCCACCTTGATGCTGCTTCTACTCAAACTTCCTTCTTCCACGATTCACTATTTCTCTTCTGTTACAAAATTGGAAGTGTATCAGCTGCTCTTCTCGCTCTACCACTAGCTCTCTCGATCCTATTCCCCCCACACCTTATCAGACCTCTTGCTCCCATTCTAGTCCCCACTCTAATCCATATCTCCAAGTCCTCCCTGTCCTCTGGCACCTTCCTATCATCCTTTAAGAATGCAGTTGTCGACATTTTCAATCCAGCTGAACAGAGGGGGGAAAAGCAGGAAAAGCTCCACAGCAAGACAGTAACTTGAAAGGTAAGGAGAAGCCTTATTCATATTGAGAAATGTCTCTCCAGGCAGACACAGATGTCCCCCAAATATAAGCAAAAACAGGTGAGAGCTGGGAGAAAGTCAGAGCAGACCAAGATGGCTTCCAAGCACATGGAGGAGCTGCATGCAGACCAAGAGGAGTCAGAGGTGTCTCAGGAGGCAGAAACTCCCAGGGATTATGGTGAGTTAGCCAGGGCTGTAGTAAAAGTATTGATGCCTGCTTTAAATGAACATTATGAAAAATTCCAAAAGTCCCTAGATGATCTTAAAGGGGAACTAACCCTGCAAAACACTGGGATGGGAGAAGTTGAATCTAGAGTGGGGGTCCTAGAGGATGTGTACTCAGAAATGCAGCAGTACAGTACATTCAAACTCTTACAAAAAGAAATACAACTTTAGAAGACACAATGGAGGACCTGGAAAACAGGTCACGCAGAAATAATATAAGATTCATACAGTAGGAGTCCCTGAAGAGGTGAAACCCTCTCAATTGCAGGCTTTCTGCACAAAATGTAGGTGTGTAGCGCACAGCATCCAGCAGAGACAGGTCTGGCAAAAACTTTCTTTATTGGCAAGGCATAAAAAGAGGGGCGCAACCCTTCAACGCGTTTCGTGCAAAGCACTTTGACAAAGTGCTTTGCACGAAACGCGTTGAAGGGTTGCGCCCTCTTTTTAATGCCTTGCCAATAAAGAAGTTTTTGCCAGACCTGTCTCTGCTGGATGCTGTGGCGCTAACACCTACATCTCTGGAATTCGTTTATATAGTCGAGCAACGCATTGGAAGGGAGACTCTGGAGGTGAACAGACTGTGAGTACTCTTAAGGGGCTATCCCAATGAGATGAAGGAGGGTGTCCTAGGACAACTTCCCTAATCTTCAGGGCTTCCTGGTGCCCCCACTCCCATCATTATGGACTGAGCATATCAATGCACAATACCTTAATACCCAGTGTCTCCCTCCCTTCAGAAGCACACACACAGCACTTTGAGCACCATTGTTCTATTCTGACTTTCTGCACAAAATGGCTGCCTGAATCTCTGGGACTACCACATGATCACAGGACCAGGAATGTAGGCCACGAGCAGTAATCACAAAGTTTCTGGACTTTAATTTAAAAAAAATCAACAATATTAAGAGCCTATAAGAATTTGGATGGCTTTAATGAGGAAAAGAAGATCCTAATCTTTCAGGACTATTCTGCAAGAGTATCAAATAAAAGACGGGAGTTCAGTAAAGTTTGCAGTATGCAATTTAAGCAAAATAAAACATTTTCTCTGGGATATCCTGCCACCTTAAGAGTATTCATAAATGGAGGGGCCAAAATATTTGCAGAAGCAGCAGAGCGCTTTTATCCAGAAGCAGCAGAGCGCTTTATCCACCAGCCTGCTGCAGAACTGGAGGACAGAACCTCAGAAAGGAGACAGAGATACAGCATGGAGGAAAATAGCGCAGCCAAGAAAAAGGTTCCCCTGCAAGATCCCCGCACCGCTGAGATGGGCCAGGCTGCAAGGAAATAAGTATTGCACTCATAAAGGGACTAATGCGATCTGGTTACAGAGAGGTGGTACATGCATAAAATCATGTGAATGTTTGGAGGAAAAGGAGTTTATACAAGGATTGTTGCAGTTATGGCTGTGTGTCCCATCTTAAAGTGTCACATTTAAAGTGTCTGTAGAGTTAATTTTGGAGATGAAATTGGAGGTGAAGATTAGAGGAAGATCTGGACTCTGCACAACAACAACTTTGCAACAGTGAGAACTTTATTTTCTAAATGCTGTGATTATTTGTACTCTTCGTATCCTCCAATAACTGGGAAGTCTCTCCCCTACATCTCACTATGCCCCCCCTACTGCTTTTTCTGTTTAATGTCTCCTCACTCCTTTGAGAACGTCTCTGTTCTCTCCAACTTCCCCACTCCCCACTGCACCATTATTTATACACCCCTCCCCCAACAACTTCTTTACCCCTCAATAAAAAAACACCCACACAAATCCTCTATTCACACCCTCTATCTACTCCTTCCTGCTTCTGGGGATCTCCCCTAAGCCTGAACCCAGACATACACACCTGCTGTCACACACGCCTCCCTGTCATCTCTTCCCCTGTAAATGGTGTTAACCTTCTAATTTAACACTAACCTTAAAATTCGCCCCGCAAATCAAGCCTCCCAACAGCCTGCACACATGGCTATTGTCCCACAGTCACTTATACCACCCATTGTGACCAAGCACACCCATCTACAGCACTTATTCCCTCACCTGCTGTCTCTGTAAGTTCCCCTCAAACCTTAGACTGCAAGCTCTTCGGGGCAGGGATTTCTTTTCCTATTGTCTGGTTTTGCTGCACTTAATGTATTATTATAATTCCCTGTACTGTGTTCTTTGTGAAGCGCTGAGTACACTTTTGGCGCTATATAAATAAAGACATACAATACAATTTAGCGATATTAAGTCGATAAAGTTCAAAAGCAATGGAGGGGTTATATTGCTAGGAGAACATTATAATATAAGTCTTTTTTTTAAAATAAAAAAACAAAACAGTTGTCTAATTCAGGGGTGCGCAAACTTGTTGCGCTACGCCCCCCCCCCCCTTGCGGCTCTTTTGCTCGATCGCACCCCCTCTTACATTACGTCACGTGACCCACGGCGTCATTTGACGGCACCATTTGACGCCGCGCTGCAATGGAGACGCGTGGACAAGAAGCTGGTGAGTACATTTACAGAGGCCTCGCGCTCTTAGCGGGGCCTCTGTAACCGCCGCACCCCCCCCAATAAAGTCTCGCGCCCCCCAGTTTGCGCACCGTTGGTCCGATTGGTCCAGATTTGGGAAATGCTCCACACCAATAAAAATATAATAAACAAATACAACAACCGCTGGTCTAGGGATCTGCATAACACCCCCCGGGGGAGGAAGGAATGGAGGAGGCCGGCACTGCGGAGTCCTATAAAGCTATTAATTGCCGAGGAATCGACGTTTCAACCTCAAAAAGGGCCTTTTCCAAAATGTTCTCATTATGCCATTCATTTTGAAAAAGGCCCTGTGAGTTCGAAACGTCGATTCCTCGGCAATAAATAGCTTTATAGGAACCCGCAGTGCCGGCCTCCTTCATTCATTCGTTGTTTAATTGGTTACATGTTACAAAAAAAAAGTTAAGAAAACCTGTTTTGAAAAATATAACTGAGAGTGGTGGGGTAAAAGGAGGAAGCCGCGGGGAGCTGGGGTAAGGCGAAAATGCCCCTTCTGGAAAAAAGGGATGTCATTAATCTATATGTGTTTTAGGGTTTATTTTTTTATAACCTGAGTTATATATGTATTATTTGAAATGTTTTCCACTGGTCGGATATATTGTGAGAGAGAAAAAGGAAACAACAGGCAATCACGGTAAGTAAGGTTCTTTAAGTCGTTATATACATTATGTTTGTCTCTAATCCAGAAACAGCGGTTAAAAAATACGAGACACAAAGAATATGGAAAATGTATGGGGTTTATAGTTAACGCCTCCAAAACTGAGATTCTAGTGCTGCTCGCAACGATAATGTTAGGTTGGAGGAAGACCTCCCTTTTAAAAAGACAAGACAGCCAATCAAATACTGGGGGGTTAATATAGACCCCCGACCTAGTACGCAATTTTAAATCAATCCTAATCAAAGTGATTAAAGAGCTTGAAAGCTGGCAAGGCCTCCCATTGAACTTAGCGGATAGATGCCAACTCGTTAAGATGACCAGCTTCGCTAGGATTATATACCCATTGCAGATGCTGCCTATCCTGGTTCGCCATGCAGACATAAAATTGATTAATAATGCAATAAATAAGTTTATATGGAACAAAGGCAGAAATAGAATTGCAACGTTAAAACTATTTCTCCCAAAGGAAGTTGGTGGAGTGAGTTTACCTGACATTAGAAAATACAATTTGGCATGCATAGCCAGGCATACGGGAGACTGGCTAATGGACAAAGAAATATATTCCTGTACGAAACGTGAGTAACAAATGGTGCTCCCAGTGACGCTGAAAGAGATCCTACACACCACTTGGGGAAATATATCTTTAGTAATTAGAGGGAATCCACTGATAAAAGACACATGGGCCACGTGGAAGACACTGAGAAAAAAGTGTGTTATGTCCTACAAAATATCAAAAATTCTGCCTATAGGTAACATGAAATTTGAATCAGGTCGATCTCAAAATATGTTTTAAGACGTGGGAATAAAAAATATAGGGCAGCTGGTAGATACAGAATGGGAACACATTATGTCATTTGAAGAGCTCGGAGTTGAGAAGGAATTCCCACAATCTCACTACTTCCCCTACATGCAGATCAGACATTACTGTAAGAGCCTAGAGAACTACAAGAGATATTAGAAAACAACATGTTTGATAGCTACTTTAGGACTGAAAATAATATTACTTATTCGATCTCTGAATTATATGATTGGATCCGAGATAAAGACCATGGCAAGCAATTGCAAAAAGTGGCAGGTAAGTGGAACAAGGACTTCCCAGAAACAACTGAGGTTGACTCTTTGCTTGTAGGATTCGGTAGGATTTTTTTGTTTGCCTTCCTCTGGATCAATAAGTAAGTATAGATATAGGATAAAGTATCTGTTGTCTAAATTTAGCATAGGTTGAACTTGATGGACGTACGTCTTTTTTCAACCTCATCTACTATGTAACTATGTAACTATGTAACTATGTACATGCAGTCCTCGTTTTACAACGAATGGCTTATCCAACGCTATACAATTTATACCTATATTCATTTTTACAACGCCAAAACGGCTTATCCAACGCTCTTACGACGCTTTGCAAGTTTTGTGTATGTGTGGATACACACAACAGCTAAAACACGTTGCAATGCAAATCGTCGTAAGGCATAGATATATATATATATATATAATATTATACTATATAATATATTATTTACTACGTTATATTATATATATAATACAGTATATACACTATATAATTTATATGTGTTCTGCATATCTTATTGCCTGCGTAAAATATTTGGTGTATTTTAGTGTTAAATATGCCTTCAGGAACGGAACCTTTCATTTAAACAGTGTTCCTATGGGAAAATGTGTTTCGCTTTACAACGTTTCGCTATCCAACGCAATTTTGAGTAACGCATTGTGTCGGATAACCGAGGACTGCCTGTATGTAGAACCAGGAAAATAATATTAGAGACATGGAGGGAATTACAATTTAAATGACTACATAGAGCATATTATGCGTTTGATATCCAATATAAACAGAAAGAAAAGGATCAAAATTTATTTCCCTAAAATGTCTGCGTATTAAAGTGGATCTAAAACACTGCCTATGGGAATGCCCATGTAAATCTGATTTTTGGGACCAGGTTTTAATATATATACACATGACATGACAACAGTGGTAACTGTGAAGGAACCTCTTTCGGTTTTATTTGGGAACATGGAGGGGTGGAAAGAAGTTAATGGGAACTCAGGGATCCCAAGGATTGCTGAAATTATACTCCTGGCAGCTAGAAAGTCTATACTGGTGCAATGAGTGAAGTATGACCCTCCAAACGTGGAAACGATTGAAACATATCTCACTCGGCTAATGACCTTAGATAAAATGGAAACGGAGACCAATAAGGAACAAAAAACGGAGAATTTCTTTACAAAATGGGAACCCTTTCGTGACTCCCTGCCACAGATTGAAAAAGACAAAATACACCGGGCTCTCACACACACATTGGCAAATTGCACAAGGTCATAGATGAGGTAAACAGAGGGAGAAAAGAAACAGGTTAAACGGGTATCAAGGCAGGAGAACAGTATATCCGAACCCAACGTCTGTAATATGTGTCTGACTAAAGTTATGTTTTGTACATTCTGTGAGTTAATTATTTAATGTAAAAATTGTGTATTTTTGTATTTTTGAGTTAAGTTCGGCCATCTGATTTTTGCCTTTTTACTTGTATAGTTTTTTTCTTTAAAGTATAATTTAAACATGGACATGTTTACCAGCAATGTTATAAAATCAATAAAAAGAACAATGAGAAAAAGAATGCAGTGGTCACACCAGTCCTCAATAACAACAACCTTGTCCATATGTTCCTTACTAACAACCCCCCTGTCTCTCTCCTGCCATTTGCCTCTAAACTGCTAGAATTTCTTATCTTTTCCCACATTATCCACTTTCTTAATTCCCTCCTGGACTCTCTGCTAGTGATGTACCGAGTACCCAGAACTTACCCGAACCCGGCAGCAGGGGGCTGGGACCGCGCCGGGTAATTTCGGAGCAGCTGAAAAAGGACTTCAACACTTATCTGCAGTTGTCGACGGAGGGTGAGGAAGATCGCTGCGGAGTGTGAGGAGGACCGCAGCGACATCGTAGGAGCAACAGCAGATGTCCTGGTGGCGGTGACAGCAGCAGAAGTCCTTGTTCAGTCGGCGGGAGCAGCAGGAACACAGCACACAGCTGATGCTGGTGGGAGCCAGGGAACCATGGGACTGGAGTAGCAGCGTTCCTATTGGACAGCCAGCTCCTCCTCGGCTGTCCAATAGGAACGCTCCTGCTCCGGTCACATGGTTCCCTGGCTCCCACCAGCATCAGTTGGGTGCTGTGTTCCTGCTGCTCCCGCCGACTGAACAAGGACTTCTGCTGCTGTCACCGCCGCCTGCTTCTGCTCCAACGATGTCGCCACGGTTCTCTTCACAATCCGCAGCGGTCTTCCTCACCCTCCGCTGCCGGCTGTAGGTAAGCCAATGCTACCCGGCCGGGTATCCGGCCTGCAAATTGCCCCATATACCCGGCAATCCTCAGGACTTGGTACTACACTACTCTCTGCCATCTGGCAGGTGTGCAGGTTACTTAACAGAAAGTGCCCTAACTAAAGTAGCAAATGATCCCCATGAAGCCACATTTCCAGGCGTTTCCTACTTGATCTCTCTGCTGCTTTCAATACTGTTGCCCACTCTCCTCTCAATCAGATACTACACTCTCCGGGTGTCTAAAACACAGCTTTATTCTGGTTCTCTCTACACCTCTTCCACTGGTCCATTTCCATCTCTTTTGCTAACATGTTCTCAACCCTGTTAATCTGCCTGTTGGTATACCTCCGGGCTCTGTTCTGGGACCTCTCCTTTTTCTCTTTCTACATAATATCACTTGGTGACCTCACTCACACTTTAGGTATCACCTCTACTGTACACAGACATTCCATAGATATATCCATCTATCTCTAACATCAGCAATCCAGTCCCGCCTCCAATTGGCTCTTGGTCATGTCCTCCAAGATGGCGCTCCACCACCTCAAACTTAATATGTCTAAAAGTGAGCTTCTCATATTTCCTCCTAATCATGGACTAATATTCCAAGAACAGTCCCTGATATCTGCCCTCTCTTACCTCCATACACAAAAAAGGAGGATGAGAGGCCCACGGGCTTCATAAATGCAAATATGTGTTGAAGTCAAATGAAGCGTCCAACGTTTCGGCTTACATATATTACAGACTGACCATATGCAGCAAAAGATCCCATGTTCACGAAAGTCCAGCGTCGCCATCCATTCCAGGCATGCGCAGAAAATAAAACCAATTAGATTTGAGTTGCCATCCTTGGTCTCCATCGTGACCCGTTGTCCTTGTAAACACTCCTGGATATTTACACTTTAGTAGCACAAGCTCAGTGAATAAAGTCCAGATCCAGCAAGAGAATGTAAATAGATTCTCAAAAGATCCACAATGGAACCGTAAAGTCCTCGGTCTGTGTCACGATAAATTCTCAATCTCTCTCTCCTGCTGATGAGGGAACGCTGAATGGGTCCACGATTACACAGGACAGATAACGGCATGAGCAGATTACGTCATCAGTGGGTGTGTAGCAGAGTCCCCTGTCCCCATAGGTCTAGAGCAAGTACTGTGATTCCACAGCTTATCACCCTTTCCGATCCCCCACAACCACACACCCCCTCTTCCCCCCCCCTTTTTTTGTTCCTTCTTCCTTTACAATGGTGGTTTCCTCTTCCCCTGTGTTTTCCCCCACACTACTTTATCTGGGGTCCAACACTGTATTTTCAGCTTGTGTGGCATGTCTCCAAGTTCATCACATGTTGTGTTTATTTCATTACATTTTCTTGTTGGCATATCTCTTGTTTATACTATTTTTCCAATAGTCAGTGAGTGCTGGAACATTTCAGTATATATATATATTATTGTGTTAGGAGGAATTAGGGTCCTTGTTCCATTGGCACCCTGCAAATAGCTCTCAAACTGCTCATTCAGTGTGGTGTCTACTACCATTGCTCTCTGTATTTACCCTTTTTTTGACTTGCACCTATTCACTGATTCTGACCGCATGTCATGATCACAGGACGTCACTGCTCCGCTAGCCAGTGGGACTACGTTTGCGTACTCAGATGTTGACGCGTCACGTATTGCCGCTCTGTGCGTGGGGAATAGAGATTTTCTCTCCGAAAATCACTCCTCTGATGTTCCTAAAGATTTGGAAAGACTTAAAACTTAAAATCAACTCGGAATTACATGCAAAGACACATGCGGAATATTACCGTGTGACGCGTGTCCCAGGGGGCCTCAGGTGCAATCTAAGCCCACTCAGATCAGAAGGACTATTGTGTTAACTGGGGGGGGGGGGAGGGGGAGGCATTCTTAACAAATGCTCTCTGGATCTGATTATCCTCACTCTTTGAACATATCAAGAAGGATTTGCTAGACACTCAGGCTCAGGTTGTTAAATTACAAGAAGCTCTTAAAACAACTTTATCAGCATCTGACCTGAATGAGTTAAAAAAGGAATTAGATGAGAACCTAGCCAACGTTTCTAAAGATATAGAGACACGTAAAAGATCCAAATTATTAAGAGACGCCAGGGACTATAATAATAATAAGGTATATAATTGCAATGGAGAGGTCAACAGAGATAAGGCCGACGTTGGAAGGCACCACGTTCCCAAGAAGGTGCCACACGGGTACAAGAGACTCTGGAATCGTCAGAGAGCGTTTCATCCACTGGTACACCTCATTTTTTAGAGCAGAGACCGCCCCACGGATGACGCAGAGGGCGGGGCGGAAACATCACAGCTCCAGGACCATCCCAGAGGGGGATGCAGACACGATCCCAAGTACTTTGGTGATCAATATCTCCAACAAAACACTGACCTATGACCAGGTTGAGGTACTGAATAAGGGGTTGTCTTATGTACCTACTAATTTTACTAATGCACTTGATTTAGATGTGGACATGGCCCATTTCTATAGGAGTCTCAGATTAAAAGTTTTTTTTTTATTAAACATCCACCTCCGATTCAACAATCTTCTCTTAAAATAGAGTCTGATACTCCGTTCCATTTACTTACAGAGGATTGCAAGAATAAAAGTAAATTCAGTCCACCTGCTACATGTAATGGAAACCTTCATTACCCCGGTCCAGAATGATACAGAGACTTTAACAAGGAGCTCTCAGTCATCTAAACATTTGAATTTTTCCAAGAAAGAAAAGCAGATTATCAAAGAACTAGAAGCTCGTTCCGAGCGAATCATTAAACCAGCGACAAGCCGGCGCGATAGTTGTAAGGAACAGGCGTGACTATAGATCAGAAATTCTAAGACAACTTGCTGATACCGACAGCTACAAGATGGCAGCTCAGAATCCCACTCCCGAAGGGGCTAGAAAGATCCTGAATGTAGTTACCCTAGCACATGATGGCGGTGTCATATCCAAAAAAAACTAAAAGATTTTCTTATCAAAAAAGACCCTCTAATGCCTGTCTTGTATACTGCCGCGGCCGAGTTTATACGAGCATTTGCCCGTTCTCGGCCGCGACAGTAACCTGGCGCGCGCCGGGATGTCCCGGGCGCGCGCCGAAGCCTCGGAGGAGCGGTCCTCCGATCGGGGCTTCCCCTTCCCCTCTCCGGGTCCGCCGGGTCCCCCGGAACGTCCCACCGCCGTCCCCCACATCCGCGGACACCAGGGCTCCCTCGGGGAGCCCTGGGCACGCGTACAGGCGGCACAGGCACCCGATGACGCGTGACCGCGCATCGGTGATGCGCGTCACGCCGAGGGGATGCGGCTCGCAAGCCGGGACATATCCCGGCTTGCGGAACGAGCCGCAGGCAAATAAAGTGTGCCGCCTCTGTACGTTGCCTACGATACACAACAATGTAATGTCACCACCCGGTAGACACATTGTTGCTGGCACCGAGTCTATCTTTCGGGCATGTGCCATTTTTTTTGGATAAATTGGTAAGGCCGTTTGTGTCAAGCTCAAAATCATACATACAGGATACCTCTCCTTTTCTTAAAAAAAAACATCGACTCCACGCCGCCATTTGCAGATGGGACTTTCTTGGTCATGCTAGATGTGAATAGTCTCTATACGTCTATTCCCCATGTAGCCGGGATTACGACAGTTAAAGAGACTCTCAATCTAGAAGAATTATATACACCTAGGGAGCGTCTGCTAATTATTGACTTGCTTAGTATCATTCTACATGAGAATGTTTTCATGTTTGAGGACACATATGTGCATAAACAGGGTACAGCCATGGGTTCAAATGTAGCACCCACATACGCCAACATCTTCATGGCCAGGTTTGAAGAAGAACATGTTTTCTATCATCCTTTGTTTTTGGTCCATGGGCGTATGTGGGTGCGCTACATTGACGACGTGTTCATGATCTGGCAGGGGAACGTCACATCATTGATGCGTTTCATCTCCGACAATGATGCTCGCGATACCATTGGCTTTACTTGCATTCATAACAACACTGCAATTAACTTTTTAGACACCACTATTAGGATTGTAGATCATAAACTGGTATCCGACATCTTTACTAAGGCAACCTTCTACATTACTCCAGCTTCCACCCACTGGGAACAATAAAAGGTTTACCTTATAGCCAAATCCTGAGGGCCAGGAGGATTATCAGCACACCTACGTATGTAGAATACAGTCTCAATACCATGGTAGATAAATGTAAGGACTGGGGTTACCCAGAAAGCCTATTGAGGGCACAAAAATCGATGGCCGAAGTCCCATCGAGGGATAGACTCCTACAAGGAACATCACGGGCTGATCGTCCGGCCAGATCATTCTCGATACCATTTGTATCTTCTTTTACCACCCAAAGTGGACGTATCAAAAACATTATCATGCGGCTCTGGCCTCTCTTACAAGGTGATCCCCTATTAGCCCCTATATTCTCACTCAAACCCCTTTTCTCGTACAAACGGGGAAGAAATCTATGGGATCAATTAATGAAAGCAGATATTGGAGGCTCAGGACCTAAACAGGCATTTCGGGGGACACCCAAGTTAGGGCTTTAAGTGCTATGGATGCAGTCAATGTGGAAGCATTCAAGAAGGGTCCACTTTTCAACATCCTCACACAGGCCAACGATACCATATCAAGGATTTTTTTACATGCTTGTCTAAGTATGTCATTTACCTCATTAAATGTCCATGTGTCCTTGGATATGTGGGTGAGGCGACGCAATTGGTGAAGGATAGGATTGGACAGCACAAGGCTGCCACACGTAATGTGACCCTGCGGTACCTGTTGCCCATCACTTCGCACTTGCTGGGCACAACGCCAGCTAGTTGAGATTCCAGGTAATAGACGTGTGAGGAGGAAGCGCAGAGGTGGTGATGTACAGAGGTTGCTTTTCAGGAGACGCAATGGATCAGGCATCTAGGCACCATGGCCCCCGGAGGCATGAACACTGACATTGACCTCAGCTGCTACTTTTAATTTATGTTTATATTCAAGGTGTGGTTCTGTATATGACCTTGTACACACCTAAGTGCTAATTTCTCCTGTATGTTGCCCCGCTTACCTATCCACTGGTTTACAGGTTGCTCCTCGTTCTGAATTTTGCGGCTCGGTGCGCTCTGATCACCACTGGCAATCTTCGTGTGGTGATCAAGCCTTTGATCGAAGTCGTCTCTACTCACCTCTATCCCATGACAGCTTGACTATATGTATGGAGAGGTTAATTGGTTCTCTGATTTTATTTTAGAGACCGTTAACTCTCATACTTATTACTTGGCATCATTGGGTTACATTTGGCTTAAGTGGACCCCTTATTGTAGAATTATTATAACTCTTGCTTGATCATATGTTTTTTATACTGTTTGTTTAATTAATATGTATGTTTCTTCTTTTTCACTACCCATGTTCCATGGAGACTTCTCTGGCCACCAGCTCTTTGGTACAACCTGCCTACGACACCTTCCGTCAGTTCTATCACATTGCTGCTACCATGACGGAGGAAGCACCCGCGAGTAGTCTGCTTATCAGCGCATGCGCACTTGGACTTATTGTTGCGTGCGTTGCCTGCTCTCTTGATCTCCAGCAATGTGGTGATGTATGGCTGTTACCCGGACAACGAAGGACGCACCTGCATGCTGCAGAGACCTTGACACATGCGCACCCGGATAGTAGAGCGTACCCGAGGTCTGTTTGGCTCAGACGGAATCTAATTACCAGACATTATCAGCTGTGTCTACAGCTGTGGAATCACAGAACTTGCTCTAGAGCTATGGGCACAGAGGACTCTGTTACACGCCCACTGATGCCGTAATCTGCTCATGCCGTTATCTCTCCTGTGTAATCGTGGACTCATTCAGCGTTCCCTCATCAGCAGGAGAGAGAGATTGAGAATTTATCGTGACACAGACCGAGGACTTTACGGTTCCATTGTGGATCTTTTGAGAATCGATTTACATTCTCTTGCTGGATCTGGACTTTATTCCCTGAGCTTGTGCTGGATACTGATTTCAGCTATATCATTGACTGTTAGAGCAAACTCAATTTATTGGGGTCACAGTGTTTAGGGAAGTACCTTTTGTCCTTCTGGACTTGAGAGAATGGGTCTGAGCAAGGGGTCTTCACCTCGAAACATTGCCACCCTAATTACCCTTCCCCCACCACCACCACCCCCCTCCCCCCCACCCTGTTTTTTTTGTTCCCTCCTCTTTTCCCATTGTGTTTTCCCCTTCCCCTGTGTTCTCCCCCCCACACTACTTTATCTGGGGTCCAACACTGTATTTTCCGCATGTGTGGCATTTCTCCAAATTCATCAAATGTGTTTATTTCATTATATTTTCTTTTTGACATATTCCTTGTTTATACTATTTTTTCCAATAGTCAGTGAGTGCTGGAACATTTCAGTATATATAACAACGAGGATACAATTGAAGACACCTGGCACAGACTATGGCACTCACCTGGTGTCCTGGAACCAGATTCCATATTCCTCTGTTCCCCTTTACAGCTTGGGATTCTTTTCTCCCTAGTTTAGCTGCCTGTTAATCTCCCTATACCAGCAGCTTGCTGTATGTGAAAAGGCAACATTATTGCTACATGTTGTTTACATAGCCTGTGTTGGTTGCTCCTATTCTCCTAGCTGAGAGTGGGCTATTCCTACCCCCCTGTCCTTGCTGACAGTTAGTATAATCTCACTTCCCATCTAGTGTGACCCTTGCCCCTCACTTCCTTTTCACCCTGGACTCTGAGTGAGTAGCTGCCTATGCCCCAGCGAGGCCTCTCTGTTTTACACTGCCTTATCCTTGATACACTGCACTTCAGACAGAGAAGCCCTCTCTACCCACACTACATCTACTAGCACCTTTCTCCCTGTGATTTTCCCTCAATAAAACTAAGAAAGAGAAAAGGACTTGTTTGTGCTTTGGAAGAGGGAAGGCATGAGTTAAGCTTACTGGAACTAATCATACATCATTCGTGACCCTGGTTTCATAATCACCTGGACTATTAGTATATTCACCTGGACTGTTAGTTAATGCACTGACTATATATAGTGGACTCTTATGGTTCAGACACCCGCCACTCATTGACAAAGGCTGCTATGACAGCAGAAACGTTGGACACTTCATTTGGCTTCCCTGTGTCTCCTGTACCTGGGATAGCAGCGGGCCTTCCCTGTGTCTCCTGTACCTGGGATAGCAGCGGGCCTTCCCTGTGTATCCTGTACCT
>WSYH01010764.1:0-22417 GCA_036426205.1 Ascaphus truei | reverse complement strand
ATGCACGCTAAGCTTATCTGGTTAAAGACCAACCAACACATACCAGAAAGGGACACAACGCATAGCAAAACATAAACACTGCCCCTCACTCGTAAATTTCACTAACTGTGAAAATTATCACTAACCTCTGCAGTGAGGGAGAATGGTGTACCCCCATAAGGTCTGACTCTTCAAGTATGTCAAATGCCCTTCCAGTCTCTAATTTGGGAATCTCCATCTTTGAACATATTGAATGTCTTTCTGCGTCTCTAGGCTTAATAGATTGCTTGAGTCTAGTGTGGTTGACATAATATAGAATATTATTATTTTCCTTTAATGATATTTATTCTACACCTTGCCCTCAATGATAAACCAACCTGCTCATTGGGTTTAGGACGTGGAGGGATTGGATTTCATCTATGACAAGGATCTACTATAGATCATTCAGATTTGTATTTAGACAGGGAAATCCACACTGTGCTACCGTCACAGCTAATGGGTCTTTACCATCGTATGGAGTATCATAGGGCTCCTGATCCGTCATCTGTTTGGTTTCTGCCCCTCCTCTCTCCAAAATGTGTTATAAAGATCTTTAAGATTGGGATAGGAGATAGGATATTAATGTAATCGTTGTTTAAGTTTTTGTTTGATAAGCCGCTTTTGGGGTCTTTTTAAGGCTGGAACTACAATAATTTCAATTTTGTTTATGTTAGTATTATGGGTGTTAAATGATCTTTTTACAATTTTGGAAGATTATATTTTATCAAATATATACCTATTATTTAACTCAAGCGCTTTTGAGGGTTTGGATCTGTGGAGTGCCAATTTATATACAGCAATCATTAGAGTAGACTTTTGGAGTCACAGAGTGGGATTTTACATCATTTCTGGATTGAGGATAATTTATCGTTATACTAATTTTCTCATGTCTGGTTTCATCCACTAAATGTGTGTTTTAGACCCTCTTACCCTAAAGTTTTATTGGCTTGAATTGTCCCCCTTATTAACCTTGTCATAATAACATGTACTTAGTCTTCGTTTAAAGCGTGTTCTGGTCTTCCAGGTGAACTCTTTCAAAAGTTCTCGCCTAGGTTGACGTTATATTTTTATAGGATAACCGTATTCAATTTAACATTTAGTAACAGATAATGTAAAATAATAATAATAAAGGTCTTGTCATACACCTGTACATATACTGTAGGTAAAGACCTATATAAATATATGACACTGGCTGACACGCTTTATTGCGCATCGGCCAGATCCGCAAGCCGGGAGATTCCCGGCTTGCTAGTGGACGCCCCCCCGGCGTGACGAACCGCGTATAGGACGCTGCGGGTTCACGGCCGTCTTCGGCGAGCGTGCGCCCCCCTGCCCCCACGACGCGTCCAGGGGCTCCCCGAGGGAGCCCTGGGCGGTGTTCCAGAGATCGCGGCGACGCGGCAGGGCGTTCCGGGGGACCCGGCGGACACGGCAGCCAGCACGGTAGGGAGAGGCAGCCCGATCGGAGGGCGCTCTTCCTCTGACTTCGGCGCAGCGCACGTCACTATCGGCGCGCAGCGCAAGGCTACTGCTGCCGGCCACAGAACGGGCAAAGCCTCGAATAAACGTGCCGAAGCAGTAAAACATACTTCACTGTCAGTGTCGCGGACGGTTCCACTAAACATTTACCAATTTCCTAGAAAATAGGTAATTCCTTTTATTTATAAGTAGTCCATTGGAGTGTTTGCCCCTTTACCTTTTTGGACATTCAGAAATAGGTAAAGTGGCAGATTGTAAATAAATGTTGCTTTTGTATAACTGATATCGCTAAACCTCCCTCTCCCTTCGCGTGCTATCCATAAACATAATATGATACATAATCTGCAAAAATTGCTGCCGGGTCTTTCTTGTAGGTAATGCTTCCAAGTTTCTCAATACTGAATCCTGCCATCACAAACTAGCCCTCTTAATAAAATCCTCACCATATGACAGACAGGAAGAACTTGTGCCTCTCCAACCAAATAGCATTGAAGTATTATATGCCCCCATCAGTAATAATGTGTCCCCCAGTTTTTAGCAGTGACGACTGTTTTCCAGGATTGCTACGAAAGTTGGTGATCCTTGCCTAACAGCTTGTAGATTACCAATGCTGAGCAGACAGCCATCTGTGGCCAGGATACAGGAATCTAAAGGGTTATCTTTGGTGAGATCACATTTGAAATGCGTTTCATTGCTCTGTCTTGCTTTGTATTCCTTTCCTTGCCAACGCCTCGCTAAATTACAAAACGCAAAAAGATCTTGTGGCAGTTCTGGAGCAAACAGTGGCCTACATGCAGAAATAATGTACACGCTGTCACCTCAAATTGACTAATAGAGATGGGCGAATATTTTTGAATGAATGCGATCCGCAGCAGATCGGCTGGTTCCTTAGGTCCATGGTTTAGCGGTCAATTTAAAACCAAAAAAAGAGGCCCTCCCCCCACCCATTGCCACATCATATCCCTACTCTTACTGACACCCCCCTATAACCCCTCCCTACTGCACAAACTAGTCGCTCCCCAGCTGACACTTCTCCCAAATTCCCAACTGAAACTTTCTTTCACCTTCCCCACTGACACTATCTCCGCCTACCATTGACACTTCTCTCTCCTCCACCACTGACCACTCTTTCTCCACCCACACTACACTCTCTCTCACTCCCTCCCCACTGAACACTCTCTACCCCCACACAGACACTTCTCTGACCCCCCCCTTCCCCCACTGACACTCCTTCTCCTCCTAAATGACTCACTTCTCTCTTCTCCCTCCTGAAACTTACTCACCCACTCTCCACACTGACACTCTTTATCCCCCTGAACTCCTCTCACCCCCTCTCCACTGATACTCTTCTCCCCACACCTTGACACTTGATCTCCCCCTCGCCCACTAACATTCTCTCTCTCCCTCCCCTCACTGACATTCTTCCTTCCCATAACTGACACTCCACCCCCACTGGACTCTCTCCCAACCCTATTGGACATTCTCTACACCCCCACTGACACTCTCTCCTCCCCCCATGACACTTTCGTATACCCTCTCATCAGTGATACTCTCGTTCTCCCCAAATGACACTCTCTCCCCTACCTGAACTTTATTTCACCCTTCTCCCCAATGATACTCCTCTCTCTTTCCTCCCCCCATGACTCTCTCCCTCATGACTCTCTTCATTCCCCCATTCTGCACTCTCCCCCACCCATCACATGACACTTTAACCCCCAACCACTGCCACCTTCCATCACCAACTGAAAGTAGTCTCAACACTTGCATACTCTCTCATCCTCTCCCCACATTGACACAATGCTAACTGAAATACACTTTACCTCTTTCCTCTAGACTCACACAAACTATTTTGTGCCGACGGGAGATACAGTCAGCCCAGCGCCGGCGCTCCTTGCCTTCCTCCACATTTTCAAGATTCCCTGCAATTTGCGTCAGCTCAAATTCTTTACATTGCATCTCTTCTCTTTGAAGAAATCACAGAGAACCAGTTAAGAGATGAGAAGCGAGAGTGGTCCCAGTGGAAACATCGCACAGCCAGGCGTTTCCCACTCTCACTTGACGACCTGCCCAACCAACGGGCATAGCAAAATAGGAAAATACAGATTTTTGACAACATTGTTTTTTTCACATTAGCAAATTATTGAAACAGTAATACAGTAAAAGTGCTCTATTCAGATACTTAATTTTCCCCAAAACATATGTGATAATATTTTACAGTTAATTTCCAATATCAAATGTAAATGAACCGTACCTGAAGAAGAGAAACGTTTTAAACAATGTGCATAATAAACTATACAACAACCTCCTCAAAATATCATTTGTTCCATTATAGCAAATATGTATCGATAAACCTTCTGGGATATCAACTTTTCACATCAGGTTAAAATAATGCCCTTGTGGAGATGAGATTCCATTGAGCCGTACTCCTTGTGTGTATGTCGCTTTAGTAACGATTCTGTTACTTCTTGCCTAGCACTTGTAGAAGCCTTAAGTTGCCAGGTTGAGAAAGACAGTAAAATAGTAGAAGCTCGGTTGTATCACAGATTTCAGCAATTACAGAGCAAGTGATAAGTTCTGACACCAACAGTTACTATGGGACGGTGCTGGATCCGTGTTTGCCTAATGTTGTTGCTTGAATAATTGACACATGACAATAAAATTGTGCACTTATTGTGTCGTCTACGTAATGTTCATCAAGTCTCTCTGTGCCTAAAAACAATAGCATTTCGTTAGTGTGATTCAGCCAGATGATACAGATGCCCGCAACGTGTATTAGAACTCTGTTTGGGGGATTCTGGGGCCCCCCCCAGTCTCGCCAGTAAATGCCTCCACCATGCTGCAACATTGCCTTTCAACATTTCTGTGAGATTTTAAATGCTCATAGGATTAAAACAGCGGGGGGTCCCTGCACAAAAATGAATGAAATGCAGCTCGACCCCCATACTGTGTAATTCGATGGGCCATTAAGAATTTTACAGAAATGATTCGCAGCAGCCAAATGCTGAGGCACATTCTTTGAGAATGCCCCCGAATCTCCAGAATTTTACGGTAAGATGTTATAATACTGGTGGATGCATAAGTATGAGAGGTATAAGTGGCCCACATTCACAAGTTCGAGTTAACAAGAATGTGTGTTTGGACGCTCGCGTGTGTTTTATTTCTTCAACGTTTTTAGTGTTTTTGATTTCGCGGTGTTTGGCTTCGCGTTTTCACAAGACCTCAATTTGTTTGCCCGTTTAGATTTTACAAATAATGGGGAAAAACAGGAAAAAATCAATAATAAGCAGCAAATGCTAAAACAGGGTTGCTAACAGGAATCCAGGCCAATTTGCACCTTTTACCAGCAGCATCATGCCCATTGAGCAAAACACAGTTAATGAAATAAATGTAATGTATTTACAGGAAAAGGACAAACACACAATGCTTACACAAAATCAGCCAAAAGACCACGTACTTTGGAATGCCCAGTATACAATCTAGACTCTTACGACTGAAGAGGAATTTTAACCTTGATAAACAATTGCCAAAAACCGCCGACAGAAAATTATTCCAGGCAGCTTCTGCTGAAGAAGCCCCATTTTCTTGCTGCCCGAGACTGAACTGGCAACACTTAGAATATGAGGAATCTTAGAGGAATCGAATAACTAGGAGAGACCTTGGAGAACCTTGATACAGAGACCGGTGAGAGAACCACATCTCATGGGCCGCAAGGGTTATAATACTTCTGACATTTCATTCAAAAGACATACTATAGCCCAATCCAAAGCGTGAGAAAAAATTTCTCCGCTAGACAATCAGAGACAAACGACTACGCGCTATGGTAGATGGATACAACAGAGTACCTGCTATATCTGAAGAACCAAGGGGCATGGGCAATTTGCGACCATCTGCCCTGACACCCGTTCCCTCAATGCACCTGCCAGTGACAGGCCTCCTTCCTGCCAGTCCTGGTGGGAGACAATGGATGGAAATGCAACGAAGCAGTCAGTGCATCCACCCGTACCTCCCTCTCACCCCTCTTTTTTTCAGGATATGGAACTTGAATTTTCCCTCCCGTCACCAAATGGGTGTTGCAATCATTGACGATCCCATCTCCTCCGGCAAGGCCCTTTCATCCAGACCCCCCCCGCGTTCTCCATTGTGACCTTCTGCCAACCACTGGCTAGCAAGACCTGCCTGATCAGAGCATTGCGCTCTGAATGAAATCCCAGCTCATTTCTGTTCACATAAAGATTGTTTAAAGCACACTGTTCCTCTACTATATCACTTTAAAACACACTTTTTCCATAAAATATACACGTTCTAAAAATATCCTAAGTCTTTTGGTTATAGGCAAATAGATTTAAGAAGCTGCAATGATTGATATTACTTATGAACCATATTCCCCACAATATTAATACAATAAATAGTAGGACTGGACTTTTAAAGTTCCCTCACAACCTATCAGATGATTGATCCAGTACCAGCAGACCACTCTATACGTTTTGGGTGACCTGGTCATTTACTCAGGTTTCTACTGAGTTCCCATTAACCCAGCGACCCTTGTGGGTACTGTTCTGGACACCCACATCCCTCCCATAATGCCCCATTTCCTTTACCTTTCTCAGCTTGTGCAAGAAATGTTTGGAGACACCTCAGAACCCCTCATACAGGTTCTGGGTGGCGTAGGTTACCTGCGTGACATTTATTGACCGTTCCTACATTTAACCCTAGGACAGCCCGAGACAAGTGCTCCATGCCCATCCAGGAATCCGACGGTATTCCTGCAGGCCCTACCCTTTTTAGAGGAACCAGCCCAACCTGCCCCCCAGGCCACTTACTAGAAGACACAATCTGCAACACTTTCTCGCATACATTTCCCCTTCACCCCTTCCCACTGAAACTAATACCACAGCGTCCCTGCTTGCTGGCATTCCTGGAAACTGGTAAAAACCACACAAAAAGTATTTATTGTAGCATTATTACAGGTATAATGCTTTACAACAGGGGTCCAAGAGCCTGACACTGCCTTGAACCCTAACTATAAACTATGGATCAGAGCGCTGGACCTAACCAAATGAGATTCTAAACTTTATTCGTGAGCCTGGCTACATCTTCACCATCCACAAGCCGTAAATATCCGACGAACAGTTCCTTATTAAATCTTGATAACGTCATAAAGCTAAAATAATGATAACTTAAAACAACTTGCTTGAACAATACCCTGTATATTGTGGAGGATGAAAAGACTTTATAGGCATGGGACTGAGGTTTGGTTTTCGCGTTTTCTGGTTCTAAAAATCTTAGAGTTCTGTTTTTTTAATAAGTTTGGGTTGGAATATGAGGTTCTGGAACCTCCGATTTCACCCACCAGGGTTTTGGTCGATCTCTAATTAATTAATCTCATTTGGATAATCTTGGGGGCATACAAATTGGAGGCACACAGATATTGACCTGCACCAATACCAAAAAAACGATTTGCCACCATATTTAAGGGTGTGCGATAGAGAAAAAACCAAAACAGAAACACGTCAGTAACAGTAAAGCAAGCGCCTCATTTCTTATCACACAGACTGTTGCGTAAACATGCCACCTAAGTTTATGTGGTTAAGACAATCGCAGATATACCAGCTAAGTGCATGCCAACTAAGCATTAGACATAGACTACCTCTCGTTGCGCTATACTAGTATTTTAGTGTGAGATTGAGAACAACAAAATAAGGACACAAAATAAGCGACTTTGCCACAAATCTTTGTACATTTCCATTTAGAGCAGCCACACAGCTCTGTCAACACATTGATTCCCCTAACATATGATGCCCCTGCTAACAAATGAATGAACCTTTGAGCGGATTTGTACATTGTTATTATACAGTAGTGGCGAGAGTAGAGATGTGCACAAATGGGAGCCCGAAGTTTACTTGCCAAATGTACGTTTTTATTTTAATTTGCACAGTTCGCACCCAAGAACACAATGAGTTGCCAATAGGATGGACGAACTTTTTCAATCGTATCCACAGAATTTCCGTGATGACTGCGTTGTACCAAACCCATCTGCCCGCATTGGGGCCAGAGGAGAAGCTTCAACCTAGTAGTGTCTGCCAGTTGCCTATATATTTGCCCCTGTGCCTGCAAAACTGCCCGTGCCACAGCTGATGACGCCTACCCTGCCGGAAGGAAATATGCTATGTTCTATGCCAAAGTATATTTAAATTATCCACATCCCACACTTCCTATAAAAAAAAAACATATTTAATTAGACTTATATTAAGCTTGACAAGTCTAAGACCCTAAATGATTGGCAATAAATATAATAGTGTCAGACCAAACACGACTGGCCACCCACAGATACTGCTTTCCCTAGGCCCACTAATAGCTGAACTATATTTTGCTGCCCTGTGTTGATAACTCAAAATAAAGAATTAGTAATTTTTATTTTTTGCATAGCAATCAATTAGACATCAATATATGTATCAAGTGTCATTCCTATACTAATTATTTAGCTGCCAAAAACGTTGTGTAATAATATTATGCGATAAAGTTGCATATGCGGAATATGCTAAATAAAAAAAAATAAAAATGCTATATATTAAAGACAATGGAATTACATCATACTGAACTCATTCTCCTCAATAGATGAATCATCAATGAATACAAACTAAAAATTGAATGCGTAATAAAACCTTTTCTCATTGCCGGCAATATATTTTCAATGTTTTCGAAAGACTATTGCCTGAAAGTGCGAGCCCCCTGGGATATCACAGAGCGTTGGGAGAACCATGCCCCATGAGAAACCAACATCATCTCTTGCTTTCTTAAAATATAAACCAGATTACATTAGAAAGAGATGGCCCCCTTCCAAGTTTTCCCTTCCTAGTTTAATAATTTATATATACTGTGGCCCTGTTGGAGTTAGAGCGAATAATTATAAAACCTCAGTTATAGAAAGCCGAAGTTCACTTATTTAAATTATTCAACATCCAGCATAACTGTGGGGGCTCACTTATATTAACCCCTCCTTACCCTTTCATGTATCAAATGGAGATGGTTGTTTTGAGACAGTTTGATTGTGCTAGACAGTTACATACTTGATAGTTTCTAGAGGTCTCATCGACCTCACACACCAGATTAAGAATGTATCTTCCATTTTTTTTTTAACTTTAATATATGTAACTTATATTATTTGATGAATTTGTATATCAATTTAATTTATTGATTCTTAAAGCCAGAACACTGATTTTTTTTTTTCATAATTTTTCAAAATTTTGGTTTCACAAAAGGACTACAGGAGTTTCCATTACAGCACACCCGAAGTTTTGCGCCCCAGTTTAGTTGCCCAGTTTATCAAAAATAAAACATATCCCCACCGAACCTGCGAATACATCTTTTAGGCTCTGATAAGGAATCTTTAACATTTCAATAGAAACATGCAAAATAACTTAAAAAGTTTGCAATTATTCTAATTGTTAAAACCTCTTAACTGCTCACCTTAGTCTATAGAGCAGAAGCTGAAAAACACTGTGTAACTTTGGGGTTTTATCTTTCCTCTGTACAATGGAGGATTATTATGGAATTGTATTATATTGCATTTTGATTGTCTAGTTACTTTAAAGACAGCCAGATCAAAAAAACTTTATCTATATGCAATTAATTGGAATATTGATTCATAAATAAATGTGATCTGTCAACTTCTTTAATTTATAATAAAAAGTCAAATACGGTAACACTATCCATAAATACAGATTTTTTTTGTCCATTAGACATTTATTCAATCCGTCCAGCAGCATATGTATATGTAGAGTAATTAATTCCTTCAGTGTGGTACTATGGTACAAACGACTGCTGTTATATTTTGCATTCACAAATTTTTACCAAATCAGTGCAATATTAATGTGAAATGTAGTATGTTTGCAGAAATAGAAATGTATATGTTCCACAGTTACTGTACTTCGAAATACAGCAATTTTCACTACCATGCTCAGGAGAAAATCAAATATTTATAATAAATGGACCAAAATCTGACTCAATTATTAAGCAAAATCATTTTATTAACTAAATATTGTGGGGGAAAGCAAAAATCAGAAGTCTGCCGAAATTCTCTGCTTGCTGCAATACCTCTTTAATGATTCCACAAAGTGGGCCTATGAGTAAAGTAAAGTTTTTCTTCTGGTGGGTTTAATAGTGGATGGAAGTGTTTGTCATTTAGCTGCCCTTATTTAAAAAATTTTGCGATTGATTTCTTTTTTAATTATGATGTCTTGTGTTGGGTGTGCTTTTAATGGTTGTGGTACCAGGGTTGTTTATTAATTAATTGCTTTGTTGGGTAATGGTTGAATTAATCCTTGTTGTTTAGACGAGTTGTTTTATTAATTAATTGTTTGCTTGGTTAATAGTGGAATATTAAGTTATTTGTTGTGTGCTTGATATTATTACTGAAAATGTGTACTCAACAGACAAAATACACTAGAGACATATGTGTGGCCCACTGCAGACCTATTTAATAGTATAACAATAGATATAAATACCAAGAGACAGGAAAATGAATTTATTAATAACTTTATACTAATACTAAACATAGAGACATAGATCCAAAGAAACAGATCTATTGCTATAAACAATTTATCTGCTCTGTCTAGATCCACATATATAGATGGTATATACCAGAATCTTGCAGAGACGGGTGATTATAATGGTGGATATCCCAAAAAGGTTGATAAAGTTCCCCTGTTAAGGATTCTATATATTAGACTAAGTGGGTTGTGTATATATAGCCTTGGGGAGTACATCCCCATCTAATTGAAGTCACAGTGGCAATTCAAACCAAAAGGGACCAGGTGAGTGATCATTAAGTGGGTAGTAATATTACCTGTCAGCGCTCGTAGCGTGTTTAATGATGTTAATAAGTAAGATCTTTAAACTTAACCGCTATTGTAAACAAGATCATTAATATAGACAAGAGCCTATGTTGCGTACTTAGTGAAATTCAAATGCTGTATGATTAATGCCGATGCGCGCGCGGGCTGTGTTGTTCGTCATCCAGTGCCCCTGTATAATCGTGTATTTATGCTTAATGCTGTTTATAGAGGATAAGATAAAAGCAGGCTGCACTAAAGGAGTTCCTTACTAAGCAAGTATTGGTAAGGTAAGAAGATAGTATTTATCTTCCTTGTGTATATGATTTGTACAGATGAACTTATGTATTACTGCCTATTAGCATACCACTATATAGACTCGGTTTCTATCTAATATAGCCTCTGACGAATGATATAGATTTCCGCCTATAACATATGACATGTCAAGTATTGTTATTGCTTGTAATTAATTAAAACAGCAAAGCCATGCAAATAGTGACTAGCTACTATTCATTTAGTGGCATTGGGTTGCACACAATCCCACAGACATATAGTATTCCTATTAGTCGTCCTGTACATTTACTGCGCATGACGCATGCGCGTTCCGTGTACACTGCCTTGTATAGCCATGCATTTTCTGCCTAAAATGTTTGTAGAGGACAAAAAACAAACAGTCACGGAGAAGTTTCTTTACTGGTTAGTATAAGTAAGGAAGGGATAGTGATTTTAATCCTCCTCATGTGCAACAGTATGACAATGTAAATATGTTGCCGCTATAGTTCACAGATGGCAGAGGTAGATATGTGGCCACAATAGTGTTCACGTGATGACACTGGGCTGTCTCAAATTTCGCAGCACACACAATCAGCGCTCTGTCTAAAATTGTAACAATATAGGTTACACGGGGAAACAGAGTATCGTGGATACAATATTGCTCTGTCCAGCTAATCAGCTGTATCGTTAATGCGCATGCGCATGCCGTTCCGTGTACCTGTCTTGTATAGGTGTACGTTTCTGCCCCTAAAGTGTTTATAGAGGACAGAATAAACAGTCCACTGGAGGAGTTCTAACTGGTTAGTATGAGTAGGTAAGAGATGGTGATTTTAATCCATCCCCAAGTACACAGTATGACTTATCAAATATTATTGCGCTATAAATTCACAGAAACCAGCAGGTAGATATAGTGGCCAATAGTATTCACGTGGTAGCACTGGGCTGACACAGATATCGCAGCACCCCATTAGGCTCGTCTAAGATTGTAACACTACAGGTTCACCGGAGAACAGGTATCTGCGATATTACACTATATAGACATAGAGGTAGCTAGAGCCACATTTTACAGCCTGTCGGCACTAACAACCCTGAAGAAGTGACGTTCCCCATCATGTAATGCACGTAGGGAGGAGCTAAGGAGGCCTGCCGACTGATCATCCAATGAACAGGGGCAGTACGTCATCGCTGTGTCGCGAACGACCAGGGACACATGCCGGTGTTATCGCGGACTGACAGAGAACTGTTACATTGGCTTCTAGCCTGGTTGGCACCTCTAACAAATGCTTTTATAGTTACAGAGACATTGTGAGTATGTTTGTCCTTTTGAGGATGTGTTATTAAAGTTAAAACGTTATTGCGCAATCCTCTCTCTCTTCTTTTATCCCCTGCCTATGGAGATTAAATACAGGAACATAAGCATATCTAGAAAACATCTTCTCTGTGAAAAAAGGGACCTTCCTTTGATATCCTCAGCCCGACCCAAGAATACCACGTGGGGTTCGTCCACTCATGCCGAACATTGAATGGATTCGGAAGGCTTCACTGCACGCTGTCTTCCTATTCTAGTAAGATAGGCATTCATTTGGGACATTATACAGGAGGGTTCATTGCTTAAAAAGACTGCGCCAATGTTGTGTCCCTGCTTTATGTTTCACTGCATAGGATAGCAGTTGCCGCAAGGAGGGATGATTTTACACCGTTTATGAGGACTGAGTCCATTTCAACTCTATCATCAGTTAGAAGAAAGGACACTTAATTCATCAACCACCTTTGATTAATCCTTTGGGACTTTATTCTTCGTTTCACTTGATTTAATTATTTTCATTAGCGGCCAAGGTTATTTCTATATTTTGTATTTAAATTGTTTTGATGACTATTTGAGATAGTCCCCTATTAGAAAAACCTAGGCAGCTTTCTATGACAATGTATCACTTTAAATATATTCGCTGCAACTGCCGATGTTATATTCACGGTTTTAGCGGCCTACTTTGTAGTATCACTTGTTTTTTTTACTGAGCCTGACAAAGCTGACTGTGTGCGAGCCATGCTGACAACCTTTTAATATGTGTTCTAGAGAGAACTCATGAGGACTAAAGTATAAACTATAGTACTGTATAGTTGGGACAACTGTGAATACTCACTTGCCGCCACACTATTCGCTATATCCAAGTGGGATTTAGTTATTTGAGTATAGAGTGCAACTTAGTATTTAGGAAATTGCAATAGTGTCTCTAATGGGTCCCATGTGGTATGATGTTATACTTTACAAGGTAGATTGCGCGCACATACAATGATTTCACTATCTTTCTGCTATTGTATAAGGTTGTTTTTCCCTCTACACATATGGCTGATTAACTACGATGCTTAGTAGTATGTGCTCTGCTGTGTGCTGCTTATTGCTATCTATGCCTGTGTTCTACTTCCATTCAGAACTATTAATTCCAAGCACCACACAACAATGGCGATAAGTGTTTACACAACAACACATCATTAACCTTCAGGAGTCAGTTCAAGTTATATAGAGACTAACACTATTTCAGTCTCTGTGTGTGGACACTGTAGTCCTGTCATTATATACACCCAGTTTATTCATTTAATACTGGGGTATTTTATCTCACTGTGTATTTACAGTAGTAGTGCTTTTGAGCACTTAGAAGAGTTTAAGGATAAAACATTTTATTGTTTTGTTTTTATGGACATTCTGTGGTCGCAGAGTGACATCAATAATATTCTCTACTATATATAAGACAATTGTTTATAACAGGTGGTCTCTTTTTGTTATTGTCTATTGATCATAGTTCCGTCGTTATAAATTACTATTCCCTGCACCCCACCTATCAATTCTCACTAAGAGAGTATAAGCTAAGCGGTTGTCGCTATTCTATTTATCAAATAATCTATTATCCATCTCCTGGAAATAGTTTTTTGCCCATTACTGTACTGTATGTATTTGGTGGGGGTGGAGGGGGAGGTGTGTATTGATTGAAATAAAGGCCATGTTTTATTTTTTACATACAAGATTGGTTATCGCAGGCAGACGGGGACAATGGAGTACTGAGGACGGACGCCACGGATGCCAGGGTACCACCCGAGGACCCCCGGACCCATGGGTACACGAAAAGACCCACTGGGGGACACCTGTGGAGGAAGAACCGCGGCGGCCCCCGACACCCGTGGGCCGGAACACTGCTGGACCCCATTGGGGCGTCTCGGGAACCTGGAGCCACGGAGAGATAGCAGGGACATGGAAGCCCCAGACTCCAGGCTACCCCCAGCGGATGACCACTGTGCGGCCTGCGGCACCATCGCGGACCACGCCGGGCGAACCAGCTGGCCTGAGTGGTCTTAATGTGTGTGATATAAGACAATAATGGTTTTATCGGGGGGCCCAAGGTGGGTGGTGTTGTATTCGCTATTGCTATGAATTAGGGAGACGGATTTGCGGCGGTGTTGGTATGTGCTTCGTGTTAAACGGGGGTGAGGGGAATGACCTCCGGGAGGGGGAAAGAGGGGAGTGGGCAGAGGGTAAATAACGCGGAGACAGGAACACGAAAAAGGGGGGGGTTCACCATTACACAATCCCCCCCCCACCGAACCCCCCTCGTGGGTAACTCTATGCCGAGCCGGCTTAACCACCTAAAATGTGGGTTTAAAATCCCCACATGGGCTGGCCGCGTAATGATAAGCTTTCCTACACGTACTATGTAGCCGAGGTCTAATAAACCGTTCTTATAATGCGTACAGTTGAAGGCGGACTCATTAAGGATCATTCTCAAACATATCCAACGTCCCCAGCATCCCCCGCCACTCAATTGTTATTCCCAACTATACCCCACCTAGGGAGCGATCAGCTTTATACCACATCGATTTTTTTCCGCCAACCCAGGATCAGCTACCACAAATAAGCCGGCACGGGTTTAACCCCTTTCACTATATGCCGCCCCTATGACGGCTTCACGACCGCTGAATGTGGAGCCTTGCTATGCTTTAATCCACAGTGTACAATAGTACCACTTCTGACATTTGCCTACGGATGGACTAAGTGTCAGTGGTTCCAGTGCCTGCGCTATTAAAATGGAAATACCGCCTTCAGAGGACCCCGAGCATCACATATTTGATGCCTAGCGAAAAATGGACTGACTTCAGGTTTATTTTCCGATATAGTCAGGAACTCTGCCACTTCTCGACGCCTTACTGATCCAGCTATACTGCCGTCTGCCAATTTTTCATGGGTAGTTCGGAGTTTGGGAAGAAGACAATCGCCCATGTCTTGTTCAGAGCAGCGGATAGACGTCCGACTCAACCTAACCTGTCGCAAACCTACGAGATGAAGCCCAGTTTAGGTAAGATTCACGAATGAATGCGACTTCCCGTTTTTACTAAGTCCTTATAGCCACCACTCGGAACTGGATCATTCTCAGATTTTTCAAACAGATACTTTTGATGGGGCAGAGCTCTATGGGCCTATTTCAGAGCCTTACGCTCGCCATTATTGAGGCTTATGAATCAGCAAGTAGGCATTTTGGGCCATAAGCTGCTCGATAAGTGGCTTATGAACGCCTTACTGCACAGGCCCAATGTGTTTTAAGACAAGAAAGAATTGGATTTCATCTATTGACAAGGATCTTACTATAGATCATAAGATCTGTGTTTAGCAGGGAAATCCCCTGTACCTGGCACAGCTCATTAGGTTCCTTATACGGTATCGAGTGTATCACAGTGCTCGCTCCCGTCATCTGTCGGGATACTGGCTCTGACTCTCTCTCCAAAAATATAGTAAAAAAGATCATTAAGATTGGGGATGGGATATTAAGTAAGTGTGTTGTAAGTTTTTGATAAACCATAGGTTCTGGGTCTTCAAGTTTTTTAAAGCTTGATAAGTTCTAATAATTCAGTTTTGTTATCAGCTCATTTTAGTATTTCGGACGGTCTTAAACTCATCTTTTTACAATTTTCGGAAGATTATTATTTACATCAAGAGTATATACTGCTACCCAAATTAATACTACTCAGCGCTTGCAGAGTTGTTTGATCGCGGAGTCCACATTATACTAGTTACACTACTCAAGTAAATTGTGCTTGAATGAGTAGATGCTGAGTCAGTGCTGAGTCACTCGTGAGTCGGTGAGTCAGTGTGGGGTTTCCGTTTACATAATTTCTGATTGATGAATATTATGTTATAGCATAATATCCCCCATTCTTTCTGGCATTAATCACTAAACTCCATGTTTTAGACCCCCCTAACTCTCAAAATGATCTTGCCTCCTAGATCTTGTCCCCCTTATTACCTTCATATACGATGACTTAGTCTGCTGGTAAGCGCTTTTCGTGTTTCCAGTGTGGATTTTCTAAGTTCATCGCAAACTTGGGTTACTTTCTTATTCTAATTCTAACATAATAGTAAAGAATAATGTTAAAGAAATAATAAAGGGCTTGTCAAACATGTATAATGTGTATGTAACACAAAATAAATGTGTGCATACACATACTTCCCTGTCATGTCGAGTGCAGTACTTAAAAATGCTACAATTCAAATGATATGAGATATTAGAACAGGGGAGGCACAACTCCATTTCTCAATGGACACCATCAGAGTTCATCTCATTATGATTAGCCCACGTGCCTGTGACGAGCAGCAGGCATTAATCCTGAAAACCTGACCTGTTAGTGCACTAGAATTGAGGATGGGTTGGCCGCCCCTGTATTAGAGGGTGAGCAGCAGCAATGCACATTGCCCATGGTTCTTTTCTAAAGTTGTAGTATGAGCCGACATGCGTGCGACATGATGGGTCCAGAAATTATTTTCTTTTCTTTAATATGTTTGTCTTTTCCTTAACGTATTACATTGTACTACGCCATACCTCCCCCCTCTCTCCCCCCCTCCCCCATCCCCATAAGCTGTAAATAATAAAAGTTGATGTACAATGCAATTTAAGTGCATCTTGTGTCTTCCAGGTGGATTTTTCTAAGTTCATCGCACTTGGGTTACATTTTTATAGTTTAAATTATTCTTAATTAACATATAGTATAGATAATGTAAAATAAACATACAGTAATGAAGGTCATATCACTACAGTACATATACTGTATGTACACAAATAAATGTATGCACACACATACTTCACTGTCATGTCACTGACTGCAGTTACAATAAAAAATGTACAATTCCTAGAGATATGGTATTAATCATTTTATTTTATAAGTAGTCATTGAGATGTTTGCTGTGTTTTTGCCATTCAGTAGGTAAAGTGTCAGATACATTGTTGTATTACCTGTTATCACTAAACCTCCCTCTCCTTGGTGCTATCATAAACATAACATGGTCAATAATTTGTGAAATTGCTGGTCTTTTTAGTAGGTAATGCTTCCAAATTCTCAATGATGAACCTGCACCACAAACAGCCTCTCTTATAAACTCTCCTCATATTGACAGACTGAAGAACTTGTGTTCACCAACCATATAGCACGAATTATTATATGACACCCACCAGTAACATATGGTCCCCCAGTTTTTAGCATTGACGCTAATTTTTTCAGGTTGTGACAGAAAGCCTGGTGGTCCTTGCTAACAACCTGTAAGGCAGCAATGCAGATCAGACAGTCCATTGTGGCAGGACTACAGGCTCTAAAGGTTTATCTTTGGTGAGATCACATTTGACAACGCGTTTCACTGCTCTTTCTTGCTTTGTCTTCCTTTCCTTCCCACTCCTCGGTGAAATGACAAAATGAAAAGGATCACATGGCAGTTTTGGAGCAACACAGTGGTACATGCAGAAAATAATGTACACGTGTCCCTCAAATGACAATAGAGATGGGCAAATTCACCCAAAACATTTGGATCCACAGCGTATCAGTCGGTTCTTTGGTCCGCTAATTTCAGCGGATCAATATACAAAAAGGGTGATTGCGTTTGTGGATTAATTGTATTAGCAATACCACCCGGGATTCTGCAACCACGTGGACGGATTTGTAGAATCCAATTGTTAAGATCGCTGAATCCGATGATTGGATTCTAGAAATCCGTCCATGGGTTGAATCCAATGGTGGATTTTGATGAATCCGCGTGTGTTGTTGTTTAAAATCGAACCAAAAATCCGTTTTGGATTTTACAACCGTTAAACCGAATTTTTTTTGGGGGAAAATGTGTGTAAATCCGGAAACGGATTTTGGAGGATTGCCCATCTCTAATGAGTAAGACAATTAAAAGTAAAAATGAGCAGAAGACTGCTCAGTAAGTTACAGTGAATGTCTCTATTTGTGCCAGTGCAGTATAGAAGATTTAAAAAATCTTCATGTTTACCAATTCCTGACATCTTTCACACCTTCCACACATTGAAACCGACTTATTTTCCTATGGAGAAAGTTATAGAAGGATAAGGTTCATTTTATTAGAGGTTGAAACATTGAGAAGTTTGTCAGTCTTTTAAAAGTAATAATTAATGAGTATTTTTAGAAATGAATTCAGTTATCCTATTGTGCTACTGTATTATCTCAGTTTGTTATGAATTATTCTCTTTTCCTTTACTATATTATTAGTATTATTTTTCCACTTTTATTAATATTACATTGCTATAAAGCACTGAATACATGATTGACACCATATAAATAAAGAGAAAACCATTTTAATAGCGTCCCACAGCAGTATACATATCCCCTAAATCTCCTCCCATACCATTTAACATTTGGGATGCACATTGATACCTGACATCCAAAACCTATGCCAAACCAGATGTACTTATAGGAACAAATCCTCCCTAAGATCTGCTGTCAGAAACATATCGTACAAGCAGGTGCTAATGCCAATTGTCGACTATGGGTACATAGTATAGGCTCGGCACCCAAACCCACCTTAGCAAACTTGATACCCTCTACAATTCAAATATTGACGTTTTGTTCTCCAATGCAACTACAACACATACTGCGAAATGCTCAAAGACTAGATTGGTCATCACTTAAGTCTAGGCGCAAAGTTCGTCTTTCCTGTCTTGCCTAAAATACTTTCTGGGCAAGTTACCCGACTATATCTAAACAAGCTCCTCACCCCTACCACATGCCAGACTTATCATCTGGGTCTGGCTCCAAAAGGACTATGCATGGTTCCAAGTTCAGCAAAGTATCCGGCCACTCTCCTTCTCTTACTGTGCATCCCAAAACTGGAACAATCTACCGGAGACTCTCACATCCACACCAGTTTAAGTTCTTTCAAAACTAAAGCTGTCGCACATTGTTTAATGGTCTTGTAAATGTTACATACGCCTTTAACACACATTCCCAGCCAGCTCAAACTCCCACACCCCACCACATCATGAAATATTAGTTATGTCAACAAGAGAGAGAGTACTGGCCAAAGGGTGTAACTAAATAACCAAAGTATCTAATATATTATGAAGTATTTTATTTTATACTTTTTACCATTATGTTTTGCAAGGGAGTGCATTGGGCATTGGCACTCCCTGTCTCTTCTTACAATCGCCTTTAATAATATATTTTTCTGTGCACTGCAATGAGTCTTGTATATCATGTATACCCTGTTTCACTTATGTAAATATGTATTTGTAATTATGTATTATTTGTCATTTCAACTCTATGCCCAGGACACTACTGTGAAAACGAGGACGTAACTCTCAATGTCCTTACTTCCTGGTACAAACACTTTTTAAATCATAAACTGCAGGATCATGAGGGACGCGGGGACGCACGCTGTGCTCAATCAGGAGACGCATGCCCTTCGGACGTCCAGGGGCCTCCCTCGAGGGCGTCTGATTTGGACGGGGAGAGGACACCAACAAACCAGAGAACGAAACCAAACCCGAAACACACAGCCCACATAAAAACACCACACAACACAACAAAAAACAACATAAAAAAACACACAAAACAACACACACACACACCACACACACACACACACACACACACACACACACCACACACACAACACACACACAAACAAACACACACACCACCCACACACACACACACACATTTAAGAATTTCCACAAGAACTATTTTGACAAGCCTATAGCCAGTTGTGATAAAGGGGGTCAGGGGTCAGGCCCAAACAGAATCAGAACCTACACCTCTGCTATATAGAACGTTTCTAGCATTGGGATCTAACCAGCTGCTGGTAGGGCCACTGTCACACTGTACTTTAGTGCCTAATCCACCTTCGGATTTCCATGTGCGGATCCTATTTTGGTTAAAGATCCCTGGAAAATCTGTATATCAAATATTGACAGGTTCTCCAATCTCTAATAGTCAGTACCAGAATAAAAGTCAATAAAGAAATGTTTAGCAGCTTTTATTACAGCATAAGGTAACCCCATAGCAGCCCAAGTGGCCAACTAGTCATTGGAGGAACCCTGGGTATTGGCAACTAGGGCTACAAGGGGTATTATATACCTGACACAAGACTACCTACTCCCCATTGAACACAAAAAGCATGTTTGGGAACAAGTTATTACCAGTCCAGAGATCTGTTCCTTCATTAGTTTTAGTCAGTGGGTTTTACATTTTAATTTTATTAAAAAACAATGTGTAGTTTGAAGCATTGACTGATTGTCTTTTTATCATTTTAATACATATTTAAAAATGAATGCACATTATTGAGCATAGAGATTCTTTATGGGTTTTCCTGCTCCCTCAACAAAGGTTTAATTTTGAAAAAAAAAAAAAAAACTTGAAATTATGGATAACAAGGTAAAAATAAGAATATAAATATAACATAAATAAAAAAGAAAAAAAAAATTATTGGGGCTGGGGGGTTGGGTACAAAAATAAAAAGGAAGGTAGGGTGGGGTAAAAAGGGGAGGTAACAGAACAATTTGGTGAAACTTCAATAACATAAAATCTTCAATGTAAGATATACTTTTATTTGTATAGAGAAAAATCTGGGACAGCCTCTCTTATCTTTATATAAAAAAAAATATCTCTGGGTAAACCGTGTGTGATAATAGAGACCTAAATTTCGTATGATAAGTAGAAATGTGTGCAGAGAACGGCAGCCAGATCTAACCTGTGGGATTAGGGAGTGTGGTTTACAATTTATATGCTGAGGGAATTTTTGTGAATTTAGTGCTACGTCGGCTACCTGTTAAACAATATCCAAGGTAGCCATCCTTCTGTAGTTGTCGTACGTATGTTAATAAAAAAACTAGTGAGCTTTTCATCATACATACAACCTTAACCTTGTTTCTAATTAGCGGGATTGATGGAAGTTTGGCCTGTTTCAGAGATGAGGATTAATTTTTCTCACCTGGAAGATGATAATTTTTTCGAATATACTTTATCTCTTCCTTCCAGTCACAAACTTATTTTGCAAGTGAGACCAGTGTCAGCAGCTCCGGGCTCCTTGTTTTTCCACATTTCAAATTCCCTGATATTTGCGTCAGTAAATTCTATCACATTGATCTCTTTGAGAAATCACAGACGGTTAAGAGATGATAAGCAGTTGGTCCAATGGAAAACATCTAGAGGGTTCCCCCACCACCCGCCTGCACCCAACGGGTAGATAGAAAATAGGAAAAGACACCTGTTTTGACATACTGTTTTTCATTAGTAAAGTATTGAAAAAATATAAGCTTATTCAATGTTCAGTTCCCCAAAATGTTATAATATTTTACAGTAACTTCAATATCAACTAATAATGAACCTACCTGATGAGAACGTTTTAAACATTGTGTAATCGGAATATACAACCAAATCCTCAAACAATCATTAGTTCCATTATAGCAATAGATCTATTAAACCCTTGGGTCAAAACTCTATCATGGTAATGCTTGGGGAGACTGGAATCCATTGTGCGTCTCCTTGGGTGTAACGATCTGTTACTTCTATGTACAGTAGACGTGTAGAAGCCTTAAGTTGCAGCTGAGAAGGACAGTAGAAGCTCAGGTGCAGCGTTGGCATCGCAGTATTTCAGCATTTACCGAGCACGTGATAAGTTTGTACAAACATTCACATGGGACGGTGCTGATCCGTGTTTGTTATGTTGTTGCCTGGATAATGTTTGGTCATTAGGATTGATTGAAATTATCCATCTGATATGACACATGACAATACATTATGGATTTATTGTGTCCTAGGTATATCAAGCGGGTCTGTGCTAAACAGAGCATTTTGTTAGTGTGATTAACACCGTATGTAAGGGAAGAACTGTACAGTAAGGGATTGGCATTTCACCGTGGGTTTGAGTTAAAAAAAAAATTGTGTTGGGATGGGTTTTCTTTCTAAAATCTTTTCTGTTTTTGGATGTGTTCCATTGTCACTGAACCTCAATTTGATTGTTTTAATTTTTGGATTTCTTACAAATAATCTAAAAAAAAAATCAAAGTTTGCAGTAGAAATAATAAAATTGTAATAAGCTGAACTCCCCTTAAAATAAGTATACAATAATAGAACTAAATGAATGAACTTAAAACAATTGAAAAATATATGGGTGAGAGACACTAAAGGATGGGCAGTGGGCCTGAGGTTTCTCATTCTAAAAAAATGTTTAGGGTTTGGGCTTGGAATATGGGTTCTGGAACCTTCAGATTTCACACCCGAGGTTTGCCTATCTCTAATAATTATTCATTTTGTATTAATTTGGGGCATACAAATGGCTGCATACTATTTACACCATCTTAATGTGACTGAGCAAACCAATGCAGAAACCCATTAAGAAAAGTAATGCAACCACCACATTCTTACACTTAGGCCTCCGGTAAAATGCACGCTAAGCTTTATCTGGTTAAAGACCACAACCAAACATACAGAAAGGGAGACCCACACAAACATAGCAAAACACTAAAACAAATGCCCTCAATCGTATCATT
>WSYH01010763.1:0-22418 GCA_036426205.1 Ascaphus truei | reverse complement strand
CCTACAGGGCTTTTGGGCAGTGATTCACCTACAGGGCTTTTGGGCAGCGATTCACCTACAGGGCTTTTGGGCAGTGACTCACCTACAGGGCTTTTGGGTAGTGACTGTTCACGGACAGGGCTTGTGCCCACTGACACATGTGAGCAAGTTGGTAGACACTGCACAAGTGATGGTTGGTCTGTTTCATGTGTGTCTTGTTTTGTTTTTGTCGCCTCCTTTGTAGGTGTCAGCTGCTGAATTTGTACAGATGGCAGCGGTAGGATGTCGTCAGGAACCTGCACAGCAATGTCTGCTACTTGACCGGTAACATTCGGACCTGGTGAATGAAGTTCAGATGAATGTGGTGAAAACTGGCCAGCATGAACAGATCCTGCCTGTGAGGTGTTGATGTTGAATTGTGATACATTAGTCATTCTCAAGTAATTAGCTTGTGTTTGCTGAACAACTAATGCTTCGAATGAGGTGTTGATTTTTTGCAACTGTTTAGGCACTTCAATGAAGACTCTGTGGAGATGTGCCAATTGTGAAACTGTTTCTTCCTGCAGTGCAATCATCCTTTCCAGCACTGTCATCAGGTCAGAATGGCGACGATTTTCTGCTTCCACAATTTTTCCCTCAGAAGCTACAATTGCATCATATGTGGTATTTGCTGGACGATTTGGCGGTAAAACAGTTTCAATTGGAACCTCTTCATGGTCACTTGCTTGTATTTGTGTGTCTATGGCGGCGGCGGCATCATCATCATCATAATCCTCTTCATCATGTTCTACAAATAAATGTACACATTATTAAATGGCATGTTAATCTCTGCTGTGTTACTATGTAATTCTACTATGTCATAAGTAACAACTAACATGTTTCCATACGTTTTATAACCTCACATTAAAAACTACCTTGACTTAAGAATAATGTTTGGACTCAGTATGAAATATGAGTGAATGAAAACTTGCTGTAAACTCACAACTCCTACATGATAGTTAACATCACTAACACAATACATGTTGCCTTACACTTCATTTTCACATACACTAAGTAATCCTATTTAAAGAAGATGTGCAAAACAAATAATGAACATGACAACATAACATATAGAAGAGCACATATTATATGGCCACCAACTGATACACTCACCTTCTAGGTGTGTTGAGCTGGCTGACCCAGGTGAAGACACTTGTTCCGTCTCAGGTGACACATGTCCTTCAGGGGCAACTATATATAACAATAACATAAGTTTTACATTTACATGTGTAAATATTGAACAAACAGTTATTGTATGTTCTGTATTTATGAGTACGTAACAGCATCAGTTCCTTAACCCAAAATGTGTGTGTGAAAGTGAACATAAATAGTTGTAATAACAATGTACATGCCTGTGTACTTAGAACTTTTGAGTTCCCTAACATAAAACATACTATGTTTCTGCAGTAATGCGTGAGGATAAATAGATAAAATTTGTACATAAAAATCATATGTTGTGTAGTGATATCAGTATCATAATGTACATAACTATCATGAGATGACCATTCACAATGGTTATCATGAAGGTGGTCATATTGCAAAAAGTGTTGTTTTTGGTAGAGGATATGTGTGGTACATTAATATAAGATGTGGCACACATGAATGTGGCTGTGACTAAACAAGACAACACATGCAGTGTGTGATAATGTGTCGTTGATAGTAGTAGTTCAACTATAGATATGAGTGAACTAATGTGTGACGTACGCTTTGATAAGTAATGAGTTGTTGGGGCATTTAGTAGCTAAAGTGAAGCTTTCAAATGAGTGTGATTAACTTCAGTTGTGCTAGTCAGGTTGTAAGAACGGTATTCACTTCCCCAAAAAGCCTAATCAGCCACACCTTTCAATTACTTGAAACAGGTGAAAATGGTGTGAACTAAGTTTACCCTAAAATGAGGCTGTAATTAGTGTGTGTGCTGAACCCCACCCCCTCTGTTGAAGTGTATGCTGTGATGAGATATTAATTGCAGCTGCTTTAACACAATGGTAGATGAGCTAAATAGTCGTGTGCAGTTTTTAAGTTATGAAAACAATGACATAACATATGATACGTGTGCCTCATTATGCTGTCTGTATATGACTTAAAGCAAAAATGGACCTTTTCATAAACAACTATAGATGTGTTAGTGCAAGTGATGTTTGTAGGCCGTTGCATGCAATATATTTGATGCATGCTTAAAATAGGCAGTAATGTCATGTTTGTCGGAGTAAAATAAATAAAATACACAATAATATTATACATATTTATGTTCTGTACCTGTTGCTAGTAATAATTTCTCATTAACATGTGTTACACATGTGTACTACCCTGTTGTTCCCCATCTTCGCCCACCATCAATTGCTGCCACTGCAGCAATGCATTTTGGGAATTCACATGTAAATGAGCACACAATGGCACGTGCTATATTAGTTACTGCTTTTAGTAGGACTACAACATATATGTCTATTTTGAGATATATATATATACAGAATCAAACATATACATATATAGATGCAGGTATGCTTATATTGTGAAGACAGTATAAAAAGCAGTGTAAATATGCAAAATAACTGTAAGCAACGACACGCCTAGTACATTAATATTTCTCACCTGGTGGAAATTGTGAGGGATAAATTCCTATATCACGGTCACCAGGTAAGCCTTCCACGACGACGGGAAGTAATTTTGCCCGAAGCAGCTCCTCCAATGGACTTAATATGAGACGTTGTGGTGTCGGCCCACCTCCAGTGCCAGTAGCATGCACGCGTTGGTGTTGTATTTTCTTTTTCAATTTGGACCTAATATCATCAAATCTCTTGTGACAATTCCGCTTGTCCCTCACATGATTCCCACACGCATTGACACCAATGACTATTGTGTCCCACATTTCCTTTCTGCTTGCTGAACTTGTCCGCCCTTGAAAAACATATAAAATATATGAGGTAAATTAATAATAATAGAAGCACCAGTTTCCTACACTGCTAGCTGTTCCAAGAGATAGCAAACATGCTGTTTTATGTGTAATATGTGAAGCACATGAGCATTCACTACTAAACCTATACATGTAAGCAAGGTTGCATTCATATTGTATGCAGTTATGGCAAATTGACCGCCTGTGTTTAGTTGTCCTTGTAAGGCCTGATAAAAAGCTGTGTTTCCAGACTAATTAACATAGAAAGATATTCTGAACCCATATTTGCATATGAACAAAACTCAGATGACCTAGGATCACATGTATTTGAAGAATAAATGTAAAGGTACACTTACCTAGTAAATGTCCATATATACTGTCATAGTGCTCCAGAATGCCAGTGACAAGAGCTGTATTTTCCTGGTCATTGAAGCGAGGATTACGTGGCTTCTCCACACGTTTCTTCCGAGCAGGTTTAGGGTCAGAGCTTGGCTGGTGCTGACTGGACTCTCCTTCTTCCAATGGAAGAGACTCCAAAAGCTGCCCACCAGCAAGCACGCCACCACCATCCACCCCATCAGCAACTGCGCCACCAGCAGCACTCACAGCACCAGCACTCCCACTCCTAGCACCAGCACTCCCACTCCTAGCACCAGCACTCCCACTCCTAGCAACAGCACTCCCACTCCCAGCAACAGCACTCCCACTCCCAGCAACAACACTCCCACTCACAGCAACAGCACTCCCACTCCCAGCAACAGCACTCCCACTCCCAGCAACAACACTCCCACTCCCAGCAACAGCACTCCCACTCCCAGCAACACCACTCGGTGCACCAGCAACATCACTCCCCTGAACAGTACGTTCACTCCGACGCGTACTCGCACGAGTAGCACTCCCACTCCCACCAGCATCACTCTTCCCACGCTTTGCGGGCATACTTCCAGCACTCACAAAAAACAGACAACTAATGTACAGCCAATCACACGAAACACTTCCACATATAAAACAAGACAAAGATGTAAACAAAACAACAATGGACAAAGCTCACCCAATACACAACAAGTCTCTCAGTCAATATGCAAATCTTCAATCAGCCAGCTCTGTGCGTCTCTCTCTCTCTCACTCCCAACAACACAGAGAATGATTAGCAGTACACGTTGCCTTTAAATATGGCACGCAATCCAATACATGCTTGTTTCGCCTGATTCAGCAAGATTTGTGATTGGGCAACCTATCAGCACCCCGCCACGCACGCCGATACACCTGTGTGTGATCGGCTAATCATCGTGAGAGTGGGCGGATTTGTTTTCGGGTTGATTTTGAATGTATTCGGCACTTACTGCATACGGAGAGGAAAAATCGCCATTAACATGACTAATCGGTAAGCTTGCCGATTTCACTTAATCGACGCTTACTGCATGAGGCCCTATATCCTAAAACGGAATCAGTATCTATATCCTAAAACGGAATCAGTATCTATATCCTAAAACGGACTGCGTCCACAGACCTAAGTATAGTATTATTTGTTACCCACCCAATATATTCTTAAAGGGTTGCAGTTAATCTCTGACTCAGGGACTTCCTAGTACTAAGACATACACCACATTAATGTGTCTCAGTGACATATCCACTAACTAGACTGTGTACCCATCGGTCATTGTAATTACTACTGTGTTTTTTTATGGCTTATATTTTGTAGCCTTTATTTTAGTACTATGTCAATAAAAGTATAATTTTAAGTACGTCATCTTTACACGCCTGTAGTGCCCCATTAAGGGATTTCTTTGTTCTTCAGTACACTAGCGTACTCCTCTTTATATCCAATACCTCCCAGGTAGCACACAGAGATTCTATACATATCATCACTTAACATCAAGTTTGAGCGAGGTTCTCCCAATCTAACAAATATATATATATATATATATATATATATATATATATATATATATATATCACACACACACACACACACACACACACACACACACACACACACACACACACACACACACACCACACACACACGCATAGCAAGATGTAATTTCTGTACCGAAGGGCTTGGATAAACTGGGAACTTGGGCAGGTAAATGGCAGATGAGGTTTAAGGTTATGCATTTTGGAAGCAAGAATAAACAGCTTATTTACAAATTAAATGGGACAAAATGAGGTCGATCCTTGATGGAGAAGGATTTAGGAGTGCTTGTACACCGCAGGCTTAGCAATCGTGCCCAATGTCAGGCACGGGTTAGGACTTTTGGTGGCGGACGGTTTTAGCCTCCAAGGTAAGCCCCTAACCTTACCCTAAAACCCCCTAATCTAAATCCCTAATACCAACGTTGCCCCCTACACTAAAAAACATAACCCCTAACCCTAATTTTCTACTATAAAAACTTAACTCCATACCCTAAACCCCCTACCCTCACTGCTAAAACCCCTCAACGTACTTACGTTATTGGTGAAGCGACCGGCGGCTGAGTGTCCAGCGGTGGAGCGGCTGCAGAGAAGGGTCACTCGACGGCCAAATGCCGGCGCCAACGTGGTTGCGGCAACATGTCCATGGCCAGATGTCCGATTTCGTGTCAGGCAGTAGCTGCAAAGGCAACTAAGATCATATCGTTGCATTAAACTGAGTATGGATGGAAAGGAAGAGATAATTCTACCCCTTTATAAAGCATTAGTATGACCACACTTTGGATATGGAGTACAGTTTTGGGCACCCCTCCATGCAAAAGACATTATGGAACTAGAGAGAGTGCAGAGAAGAGCCACCAAATTAATAAAGGGGATGGATAATCTGATTTATGAGGAGAGGCTAGCTAAATTAGATTTGTTTACATTACTTAATAGACGTGTAAGAGGGGATAGGATAACTATATACAAATATATTGGGGAACAATACAAGGAGCTTTCATAAGAACTATTCATCCCACGGGCAGTACCAATGACATGGGGTCGCCCCTTAAGGTTGGGGGAAAGAGATTTCACCAGCAACAAAGGAAAGGGTTCTTTACAGTAATAGCAGTTACACTGTGGAATTCATTACCCATGGAGACTGTGATGGCAGATACAATAGATAAGTTAAAAAAAAGGTTGGGTATCTTTTTTAGAAAGGAAATGTATACAGGGATATACCAAATAAGTAAACATGGGAAGGATGTTGATCCAACGAGAAATATTTGGAGTCAGGAAGGGATATATTTTTCCCCATATGAGGTATCATTAGATAATCCCTCTAGGTTAAAATACTGTAAATGCAAATATACTGTAGGATAGAGTATCTGTCATTTAAATGTAACATAGGTTGAACTCGATGGACATAAGTCTTTTTTTCAACTACATCTACTATGAATTATACCTCTGACAGACATCGGGGACACATACCTCTTATCTCCTATTAATACACAGACATCGGAGTCACATACCTCTCACCCTCTTCTCAAACACAAACCAAGTATATCAGTTAATAGATATACTTTTTCCAATTAGGGTTGCCAGATGGCATCTCCAAAAATACTGGACACAATGGTGAAAGGTGCGATGCGCTCGGGACACACACACACTGCTCCATGCTGCTTCCTCCTCTCCTTGGCCCCACCCCCAGGCTCCCTCGGCGTGCTCTCCACTCACCTGCAGCCCCGCCGGGTCCCCCCGCGGCACGCAGGCAGCCTCTCTCCGGAACGCCGATCGCAGCTCTACGTGGGCGCACGCGCGCACGCCTATGCTCTTCTTCTAGTGTTGGGCCGGCGGGTATGCCTGGTCACGCGCCCGCAAGCGCAGCTACACGGAGGCGCGGCCATACGGAGCCGCACCAACCCCTTAAAGGCACAGAACCTCAAACTATTGCTGCAATCAAATGCAGCCTTACTACTGGGCTTTATTGCTCCTCCCCTGGGACTCATGCTGAACCTTTCCCTGCCGTAGCCCGGCCCTTCCACACCCCCCCCCCCACCTTGCTGCGCTGCCATTGGACCCTCTCTCCTATATATACCCTACAGTTTCACTGACTCGTTGGCTGAGCATAGAACCAGTTGTTCTCATCACTCTCTGCCTTCCTAGTCCTGTCTTGTCCTGTCTTGTTTTGCAGTCTTCCTCGTGTACCGAACCGGCTTCCCCTACGACTATCCGCACCTCTGGCATCCCGAACTTGGCATACGGCAATACATCTCTCCGCACCTCTGGCACCCCGAACCCGGCAAACGGTAAACGATTACGTCCCTCTCTCTAACCCCGGACTTGGCGAACAGCACCCTTTACCATCCGTACCTCTCCTGCCCCGACTCGGACTCCCAGACCACTCTACTCTCAAGACGTGCCCTCGTGGCTGTGGGTGGCATTATATCCTATCCCACCTCAGCACCGCGGTCCCGCCTCGTTTGTGGTGAGCTCGTCCTGACATTATGCTCAGCCCAACAAACATGGACCCCACTGAGGTGGAGCGTACTTTAAATTCCCACACGAATCTCTTCACCAGGCTAGACTTATCTGGAACAAAATGATAGGCGCATGGATATGTTTCAGCAGAGCCTTCATTCCCTTACCGTTCAAGCCCGAGTTTCCAGTCGGGGACCTTCACCCATGGCTCCTCCAGCCTCCGCAACAGCCTTTCCAGCACCTCCGTTTGCTATGGAACCCCGAATTCCTGCTCCCAAATGCTATGCTGGGGATCCCCAAGGATGTAGGGGTTTCCTTAATCAATGTTTCATCCAATTCCGACTCTCGCCCTCTCGTTTTGTCTCTTCCATTTCTAAGGTCGGCTATATCGTGGCTCTTCTCACCGACGAGGCGCTGGCCTGGGCCTCTCCCATCTGGGAACAACAAGGGCCCATCACACAGGACATCGACCTCTTCGCCCATGAGTTCCGAAGAGTCTTCGACACACCTGCACGGCAATTAACGGCAGCTTCTTCTCTCCACCACATAACCCAGGCAGATCGTTCCGTCGCCCGGTACGCTGTGGAGTTCCGCACCCTTGCTGCTGAGACGGGATGGAACAATGAAGCACTATCTTCGGCGTTTTGGCAGGGCCTGTCAGAATCCCTAAAGGATGAGCTCGCAGCGCGGGAACGTCCCACTGACCTAGAGGATTTGATCGGCCTGTGCATTCATGTGGACCAGCGTCTGCAGGTAGCGGAGGACTGAACGTTCTCGTTACCGTCAACGGGTTTCAAGGCCTCTTGCCCCATCGTTCGTGCCTCCAACACCTCCATCCTGGGACGTCCCGGAACCAATGCAGTTGGGAGGTAATAAGCTGTCTTCTGCCGAGAAACAACACCGGCGCAATGCCGGTCTCTGCATGTACTGTAGCAATTCCGGTCACTTAGTACTCCAGTGTCCCCACAAGCTGGGGAACGCCAACTCCCAATGAGATCCCGGAGAGTCTCGTTGGGAATACTGTCCCTCTCTCCCATCATCAAAGACGTCCTTCCCACCAGGATACTGTTGCCAGTAACACTGTCTGGAGAGGGGTTTCATACTCAAGCACGGGCGTTCATAGACTCCGGTTCCGCAGGCAATTTCATCGATCAAACCTTTGCTAGACGGAACAATATTCAACTTATCAGTAAGAGAACGCCAGTGGGTCTGGAGGCCATAGACGGTCGACCCCTACAGCCGACATTCATCACGCTACAGACGGTGTCTCTCCTACTGCAGTTCTTCGACGTTCATACGGAGATCATTACCCTCGATGTTATCCACACTCCCTCCGTTGAGTTGATTCTGGGTCTTCCTTGGCACCAAGTCCATAATCCTCGCATCGACTGGACAGATCGGGAACCCATCCAGTGGGGTGCTCCATGTGCCAAGACCTGTACTAGAATATTCCAGAAGGTTGGTGGGTTGTGTACCCTGCCAGAGAAGGTCAACTCCTTGCCTTCTGTGTATTTGGAATTCCGCGATGTGTTCGACAAAGCACGATCCGAGGTTCTACCTCCGCACCGATCTTTCGACTGCCCGATTGACCTGCTGCCCGGGGCAGCTCTTCCCAGGGGACGATCCTACCCACTCTCTCTCCCAGAGACTAAAGCCATGAACACTTACATTGGTGAGAATTTAGAGAGGGGTTTCATCCGAAAATCTTCCTCCCCAGTCGGAGCAGGCTTCTTTTTCGTAAAAAAGAAGGACGGGTCTCTTCGTCCATGCATCGATTACTGGGGTTTGAATAACATCACGTGCAAGAACCGCTACCCGCTACCCTTTATATCGGAACTCTTCGACCGCCTTCAAGGAGCTACTATTTTTTCTAAACTGGATCTAAGAGGCGCCTACAATCTAGTAAGGATACGTGAAGGGGACGAGTGGAAGACTGCTTTTAACACCCATGACGGCCACTATGAATACCTGGTCATGCCGTTTGGTCTGTGCAACGCACCAGCAATCTTTCAGGATTTTGTCAATGAGATTTTCCGGGACATTCTTAACAAATTCCTTATCGTCTACTTAGACGACATCCTAATCTTTTCTAAATCCACCCAAGAACACATCAAACACGTTCAACAGGTGCTGTTACGCCTCCGGGAGAACCATCTCTTTGCAAAATTGGAGACATGCCAGTTCCATCTGACGTCCGTGGCATTTCTGGGATACATTATTTCTGACTCCGGCTTCAATATGGATCCAGAGAAACTAAAGGCCATTTTGGACTGGCCCCGTCCGACCACCCTGAAAGCCGTGCAACGCTTTCTAGGTTTTGCAAACTATTACTGACGCTTCATTCGCAATTTTTCCTCTACGGTATCTCCCATCACTGCTCTAACCAAGAAAGGTGCAGATCCCTCATCATGGTCCGAAACCGCCATACGGGCATTTAATCTTCTAAAAAAGGCTTTTGTGTCTGCCCCTATCCTCACCCACCCAGACCCTAAACTTCCATTTACTCTGAAAGTGGATGCCTCTGACATCGGGGCTGGTGCTGTCCTGTCCCAAAGGACTTCTCCCTTAGCCAGATTACACCCATGTGCCTTCTTTTCGAAGAAATTCTCTTCCGCAGAACGGAATTACGATGTCGGTAACCGGGAGCTCTTGGCAATCAAGTTGGCATTAGAAGAATGGAGACACCTCTTAGAAGGCACGGAGACACCCATAACCATACTCACAGACCATAAGAACCTTCTCTACTTAGAAGGGGCACGTCGTTTGAGCGCTCGACAAACCCGCTGGGCACTATTCTTTTCACGGTTCAATTACCTCATCTCCTTCATTCCTGGCTCCAAAAACTTGAAGGCAGATGCCCTGTCTCGACAGTTCCTTGCAGAGGATAGGTCTGAAGAGCAGCTAGAGACGATAATTCCCTCTAAATTTATTGTGTCCGCCAACTCCTTTGATATCATGGACAAGATTCGATCCGAGCAATCAGAGGCTCCGATGGGGTTCAAGGTTCCGGAGGGAAGACTCTACACGGCACCCCAACATCGCAAGAGAGTCCTCGAGTGGTGCCATTCCTCTAAATCGGCAGGACATCCAGGGATACGGAAAACCAACGACCTTGTCCAGCGTACCTTCTGGTGGCCACAGAGGGCTAAAGATGTGGAGGAGTTTGTAAAAGCGTGTGGCACATGCGCTCGCAACAAAGTACCCCGGGTCAGACCAGCAGGTCTTCTCCTTCCTTTACCCATTCCAGACCGGCCTTGGAACCATATTTCTATGGATTTTATCGTAGAGCTCCCAACCTCCAAAGGGATGAATACTATTATTGTGGTAATTGATCGTTTTTCCAAACAGACGCACCTTGTTCCCTTGAGGGGTCTTCCGAATTCCTCCAGGCTTGCGGATGTTTTCGTCCAGGAAATTTTTCGTCTTCATGGAGTGCCCTCAACCATCGTTTCTGATCGAGGGTCCCAATTCGTGTCAAGATTTTGGCGAGCCTTTTCTCAAAAATTGGGTATTTCACTGCAATTCTCCTCTGGATACCACCCACAGACCAATGGGCAGACGGAGAGGGCCAACCAAAACCTGGAACAATACCTTCGATGTTTTATAGCCGATACACAGGATGACTGGGTGGATCTGCTTCCTTGGGCCGAGTTTGCCCTCAACTCCCTTTGCAATGACTCCACTCAAGAATCTCCCTTCTTTATAAATCTTGTTTTTCATCCTTCCCGCTTACCCTTCTCCCCCCTATCCTCTGGAGTACCAGCGGTTGACAAGCGTATCTCCCGGCTGAAAGACTTGTGGAGGAGGATTCAGGAGAACTTAAAAGTGGCTACTGGGAGACAGAAACTCCAGGCAGACCGCCTCCGACGCCAAGTTCCTGAATTTGCTCCAGGGGACAGGGTATGGCTTTCATCCAGGAATATACGACTAAAGGTTCCTACTATGAAGCTGGTACCCAAGTTCCTCAGTCCCTTTCCCGTGGTCAGGAAGATTAATCCTGTGGCTTATCGTCTACGTCTTCCACCCTCGATGAGGATTCCTTCGGTCTTTCATGTATCTTTGCTAAAACCAGCATTTCAGAGTCCTCGTTTTTCTAAGACCACTTCTCCTCCACTCCCTCTTTTGATCCAAGGTCTACAGGAGTACGAGGTCCAGTCTATCCTGGATTCTAAGATCTCCAGAGGAGGAGTACAGTACCTGGTCCACTGGAGGGGGTTCAGACCTGAGGAACGTTCCTGGGTTCCCCACCGAGATCTCCACGCTCCTCGACTCGTCCAGGCTTTCCACCGTAGGAATCCCTCCAAGCCATATCATGGACGCCCGGAGGTCGCCCCTGAAAGGGGGGGGGGGTACTGTAAAGATCCGGGAGTCATGCCACCCTCGGCGTGCTCTCCACTCACCTGCAGCCCCGCCGGGTCCCCCCGCGGCACGCAGGCAGCCTCTCTCCGGAACGCCGATCGCAGCACCACGTGGGCGCGCGCGCACGCCAATGCTCTTCTTCTAGTGTTGGGCCGGCGGGTATGCCCGGTCACGCGCCCGCAAGCGCAGCTACACGGAGGCGTGGCCACACGGAGCCGCACCAACCCCTTAAAGGCACAGCACCTCAAACTATTGCTGCAATCAAATGCAGACAATCCAGGAGGAGCAAAATATGGGGAAATATAAAACATGTATCATTGTCACATTGATGAGACGAGCCTGGAGGGAGTCCCACAGTATACAGCATCCACCTGGGGTGGCAGCCCTATCTGCCAATTGCATTTATACCACACATCTTGTGAGTAGATAGACCGTAGAGCCAAGATACTGACATCTATTGGATTTTAGTCTCAACGTCTGCACTTAAATTTGCACTGTCTTTTGTTTTATATTTCCCCATATTTTGCTCCTCCTGGATTGTCTGAAATATATCATTCTACTTGGAACCCGGGAAACAGGTTCTACCAGAGGGTTTGAGCAGGGATTTATTACTTGAGCACATATTTTATTGTATATTGCACTATTAACTTGCACGCAACCACTATCATTCGCAATCAAATGCAGCCTTACTACTGGGCTTTATTGCTCCTCCCCTGGGACTCATGCTGAACCTTTCCCTGCTGTAGCCCGGCCCTTCCACACACCCTCACCTTGCTGCGCTGCCATTGGACCCTCTCTCCTATATATACCCTACAGTTTCACTGACTCGTTGGCTGAGCATAGAACCAGTTGTTCTCATCACTCTCTGCCTCCCTAGTCCTGTCTTGTCCTGTCTTGTTTTGCAGTCTTCCTCGTGTACCGAACCGGCTTCCCCTATGACTATCCGCACCTCTGGCATCCCGAACTTGGCATACGGCAATACGTCTCTCCGCACCTCTGGCATCCCGAACTTGGCATACGGCAATACGTCTCTCCGCACCTCTGGTACCCCGAACCTGGCAAACGGTAAACGATTACGTCCCTCTCTCTAACCCCGGACTTGGCGAACAGCACCCTCTACTATCCGTACCTCTCCTGCCCCGACTCTGACTCCCAGACCACTCTACTCTCAAGACGTGCCCTCGTGGCTGTGGGTGGCGTTATATCCTATCCCACCTCAGCACTGCGGTCCCGCCTCGTTTGTGGTGAGCTCGTCCTGACAGAAAGAGAGAGAAACAGAATAGTGTAGATGGTCACAGTGTATTCAAATGAATGAAAGCAAGCCAACATGTAAACTCACATAGTGACCCTAAGCATAGGGCATTGTACGAACTGGCAGACGGTGTCCGGTGGATGCGGTATGAGTGTTGTTGTCGGCGGTGCTCTCCTAAGGGGGCTGGTGTGCCTTCAGCTCCCTGTATCTCCTCCGTGTCCTCCACTTACGCGTTCCAGACCCAGCGTCTATGCGTGATGACGTAGGACTCTCCGGATCACACTTGCCAAGACTCTATGCGTTTCGCGATCAGCTTTGTCAGGAGTGACAATGAGGTGAATGAAGCAGGTTTTTGGATTCTTTAGAAGGCATACAAATGGTTTATTTTGTTTAACTTGCTTGCTGGTGGGTTTTCGGCACTGTTTTTAGCTGCTATACACTTATAATAACCTTATTCTGACTGTTCACATATAGATTCCATTTAATTCTTCCACACATTAAATTTATGGTGGGTGGAAAAGTGACAAACGTGACAAAAACCCTCCACCGTATAGCAAATAAAAATACCACTTGTGAGCACATTCACGTCTCAGACAGGTCTGCGAACTTGCCTTTCCCCATTATCTCTTAGCATACATTTCCACTGCAGCCAGGGATTCTGGGAAATGATATACAAATGAGAACATTGTGTCACCTTTTGCTTCATGTCCATTGAAACTTGGACCCCTATAAGCTTATGCCTGCCACATTACACAGCTTTTCATCACAGCCTGGGTTAAAGAAGTTCATAGCCAGTAACCCTGCTCACAGAGACAGCTGTTTTGACCTTTTGGGTCTCAACAGTGTGAGGCTGGTTATACTGGCTTTGCAATTTTTTCCATACACATAAATCACATGTACCAGAAGACAAACAAACAAAAAATAGGCATGTGCGAGCTTATAGCCTTTATTTTACACACCCATGCTGTGTGATAACCTCATAAAGCTTTGGTGCTTTGCTCTCTCTAGGGATGTGAGTCACCACATATCTAGGGTGTGTATAAAAATCCATCACACGCTTACCTATGTATTATTTACTAATTATTTCTGTGATTAACACATGATTTAATTGTGTTATATCCTACCTTCTAGCAGTATCTTATACATTTCCTTTTAAATAATTGTATGGTACCCCTAAACACGTCTTCATTTATACTGCATTTTACATCAATAGGTCTACTGAGAATGGCTTTATCATGGTACAGGGTGAAGGGATTGCCAAAGGCACATTTTGCTCTATAGAGGCCATAGCATCATGGGTGGTTGCAAAGTAAAACTAATATTATGACTTGCTTTTATAGCATTTACAGTGGAAGTCCCTGACGCATAGAGCTTATATTCTAACTTTGGTGGTTGAAGTAAAGGGAGAAAAAGTGTTTTGTTCCAGGAGCCAACAGTGGGACTCTGAGGTTGCCACCTACTCCATTTTGACTGGCCTAATCCTCATATCTCCCTTTCACACTACCTGAACCGGAGGGTACCATGTAGCTGAATTTGGGGGGAATTCAGGAAGCTCTGATAACAGGTATTGGAGCTCGACAGGTATTTCAAGTCGATGCCTGTGGAGATCGGATATCCGTTATTGGAGATTTGTGAATCCCCCTCATAGCTCTGGAGACGCTCCGCTTCCAGAGATATTGAATCCCTTTACTGCCATTGTGGCCAGAAACGCATTGCTGCTAACCTTTAAATCTCCCAGAGAATAATAATATGGCCGCTAGAGTCACTCATGACAAAATAAAGCCTGGCTTTCAATCGGTGACCATCCATCTTGGTTTGTTTTATTTTGTATGCAGAAGAATATCTCCGGAACAGTGGGAATCCCTGGACCAGGGAGTGTTGCAGTTTAGATAAGGAGCACCCCTGACCCCCCCCCCCCCACCGTTCAGATAATGTAGGAGAAAATAAATTTAATGTGTGTATTTCTGCTGTAATGTTGCTGGTCAGTGCCCGTCTAAGAAACAGATGGGAATTTCAAAGTATTTTACAATGTTTCGCATAATGTTCACAAGAAATGCAGCTTAAACTTCAGATAGCTTTGTACACATGTTTTTATTTGAGTATTTTTTGTAAGGCTTTATGGTAAAATGTATTTTGATTTTCATTCACTTTATATATTGTTTTTCCAACACATGTAACTTTCCAACAACATATGTGCGTGATGCAGCTTTGCAATGTGTGGCTGGCTCATCTGGCAACCAAGGGGTTAAGGGGCCATGGCTTAGATTTAATAAAAATGGTGCTACACCTTAGCACAGGGGTGCACAAACTTTTTTCATTGTGCCCCCCAGCCTGCACTCGCCCCCTCCACCCCCTCCCTCTCTTACCTTTTCTCAGGCGTCATTTGACGTCGCGACATCATGTGACGTCACGTTGTGATGTCAAATTACGCATTGTCATTTGACCCCGCGGCATCATTTGACTCAGAAGCCACCAGACACAAGGTACGGGATATGCAGAGGCCTCGCACTCTCCCGGCCTCTGTAAGCGCCGCCCCTCCACCCCCCAGAAAATGTTGTGCCCCCCCCCCCCCCTGTTTGTGCACCCCTGCCTAAGCTCACCCTATTGCTCATCCACTTGAATTGTCCTTAAGATGTGCTAAAGTTTGGTAACTCTGATTTGTACTGGATTATTGGCTTGCATCGATATTATAAGATGAGCCCAGAAATGATCAGATACTTTATCCTTCTGTTTTTCTTCCTTGTAAAATGCAAAGCATGCTTGTTTGCAAACAATACAAGGGAATCTAGAAAAAAATTGCACATTTGTTTTTTTAGAACTGCTCTTCCTGCCTGCTGGTAATGTTTCACCACACTGTTACTTGTAAATATATCTAAAAAGAGCTGTGTTTACATTTCAAAGCTTTGTTTACCTCCGACTTACTGTACCAACAGCATGCAGCACATAAACAGTCCTTTTTAGTTGGAGGTTAATGATTTTCCTGGCACTTATTTTGGCTTAGTGTATATCACATTTTAATATTTTCAGTTCTAAATAGTACAAACCTCCATAAAATGGGCGCTCTAAGCAGAAAGTCGCGTGACTTCTTGCATATGATGCATAGTTAGTTGTTTGAAGGGAATGTGTTGACTCATTGTATCCTGTTGAATACCTGACTGATACAAATGTAAATTAAACCCAGAATTATGTGGTTTTTGTACTCTGAACTAGTTTTGGTCAATATAAAACATTTATGTAATATTATTTGTAATTAGGGTTGCCAGGTGGCTTCTCCGAAAATACTGGACTCAATGGTGAAAGGTGCGTCAGGTCACTATGTCCCGGGAGGAAAATACCGGACACATACATGTCCAGTGTTACAGTACCTCTCATTTTTTACTGGACAGAGTATCCAAATACAGGACAGTCCAGTTCAATACCGAACACCTGGCAACCCTATTTGTAATAGCCATAGTGTAAAAATAATACATTTTGTTAACCTATTTAATTAAATATCCGTGCTGCGTCAAGTACATTTTTGGTTTATACGTAGCAACTTAATTCTGCGCTTACAATATCAACGCTTTTTAGCATTTATGCGTGATTCAAATTGGCTGCTGATTTTGACGCACATTGTATGCAACAGACCCACAGATTAAATAAATGTTTAATACATACTATTCACATCAGGAAATGTGCATTATATTTCTGTGCGCCATAATATTTGACTAAAACCATTTTGGACGCGTGAGACGCTTTTTGACAAAAATAGGTTTAGTACAGTACAAAGGCGCACACAAGTGCAATTAAAGTTGAAATTTGTGTATGAATGTTATGCCAAAAATGCTATTCGCGATGCTCAGTGCACAGACCCCATTGTGTTTTGGTTTATTTCCTGAAAGACGCAATCCAAGTAGGAGATTTATTTTTTTTGGAATTATTTTCATTTTATTAACATGGGGTTTATCAGAGGGTCTCTGGAGCTGAACTCCATTCATTTAATTCATTTATCATTAATTTAATGAATTTAATTAATCCATGAATTTCCTACTTCCGGAGATATAGACCTCGATAGGGGGTGCCAATTGCCACTCCGCTTGTCTAGCAGGGATCACGTAATGGCGGAGTTTCAAAACTCACGCGCCCTGCGGGCCAATAGGAAGCCGTGACATCATCAGATTCGGCTTCCTATTGGCTCGCGTAACGCGGGAGCTTTAAACTTTGCTGCGATACCGACACCCCCTTTGGAGGTAAGTATCTCGGGAAACAGCGGGTCCCCAGAGCTGAAATGATTGGGGAGCCAAAATGAAAGAATTGCTTGAATGTCTCAATTAATGAGTATGGGTGCTATAGACCATTCTTATTTGTGTGGAAAGCTGCTTGACCAGCCATTGAATGGGATGACTTTACTGCGACATGAAATGTTGTGGCTTCTAGGCACAAAAGCCATAATGTCTTCACAACTCCTATCTCCGCACAATCTATGTTTACGCAACAGAAATATCTTAGCCGTAGTCTGACTCCTGGGCATAAAAACAACACGCTTGAACATGGGAGCATTGGTCCTATTTAAACATTAAAGTACTGTACACTATTTTCATAAACAACTCTAGGCATATTAGCTTGTGTATTTTTAGTAGCAACTTAAATGGTTTAAGATTATACCAATAAAAATCTTTCTCCTTGTGGGATTTTTTCTTTTTTTGTAAACTTTATACAATGTCGATGAGGCGTAAAATGTAAATGTATTGAAATGATTCCCACAGACAGTCTGTACAAACACACAGCAAGACCGATAACATTTTGTCAAATGGTTTCAATTTTAGGCTTCACAGAGCAGTCAACAAACATATATTTAAAAAAAAACAAAACATTTTTAATACTTTTAGCGGTGTCATTTTTAAAACGTTCCAGAATTGAATGAAGGCTATTAAACAGAAAGATATATTTTTGTATGATAAGATCTCGGTTAAATATTCAATAAAGGTATAAAATATTGCATATAATTATTGTCACCATTTATTTGTAGCGCACCAACATATTCCGTAGCTTAGTACAATAGGGTTGAAGGACGAAAGACAATAAAACGACGAACATTAACACACATTGTTACAGTAGATAAGGAGGGCTGCGCCCCGAGGAGCTTACAATCTATGAAGAAGGGTAAGTGGAAACATACGGTGCGGGGGGATTCTGAAGTTCTATTGCAGTTTACAGTCTGCAGTTCAGTTGTAAGTTAGCTGTATAGATCTTTTCTTCTTCAGCAATTCCTAATTTGTAACTTTTTTTGTAGTCGCACAAAGCAATAATGTATTCCTCTGAGAAATCAATGTAATTCTTTTCTTGATCTTTACATATGCGCTTGAAAGTAGCACCAAGGATGTTGTTTTGATGTCTTAAAGTGTTTTTTTTTGTGTCATTAGAAAGTGTTACTGGGTTACTGAAGTTATCAAAATAGTTACTTATTGCACATATGATAATTATATAAATCAGCAGTGCGCAAACTGGGAGGCACGCAATTTTTTTGGGGGGGGGGCGGTACTTACAGAGGCCTCAGGCTTTTCCACAAAGCATTTAAATTAAATGCCGGGGGAGCACGTGGGAGGCCTCTAAGTCCCTTACCTGGTCTCCGGTGGATTCTGGCTACGCATTGCCATTGTCATGGTCAAAAGACGCCACGGGGTCACATGACATCATGACGTCATAAGACGCCGGAGAACAGGTAAGGAGGGGGCCAGCAGTGGGAGAGCAGGCATGGGGGGGGCGCGGACAGAAAGGTTTACGCACCCCTGATCTAAATCAACGTTTACCCTTGTTAAAGTTAGTCTACTTTAGGGGTGTGTGTTGGAGTTGTTATAAAATGAAATAAATGTAATACCTTCCTCCATTTATACATACACTGACAGGGCCGACTGGCTGGCGGTGCCATCGGTGTCACTGCACTGAGCCCCACAATAATTACACTGATTGCCGTGGGAGAGCGCGGGGCCTCTGTGACTCTCTTACCTTCTCCTTTGCGACGTCTTCCTGCAGTGTCCCTCATCGTGGCGCTGCGACATCAAATGGCATGACGTTGCCATGACAATGGTGCGTCTCAGGACGTCGTGGTGTTATGCGGCGTCACATTGTTATGACAACGGGACGTCCTGAGGCACCGCGTTACCATGAAAACATGACGCCGCATGATGTCACTACGTTACGTGAACTCCCATTGTGATGGCAAACCGACGCCATTTGACGTCGCAGTGCAATGATGAGGGACACTGTATGAGAACATCGCGAAGGAGCAGGTAAAATGCTCCGCGCCAGTTCCCTGCACTGAGCCTCGCAATATTACCGGCTGATCCTGCATACACAAATAATGTCAACAAGAAGTATAGAAGAATTGGTTTTATAGGAGGAGATAGGGAATAGTGAGGAATTACGTGACCCACGTAAAACATTATATGATGTTATTTATTATCGAATTCTGCTTATTTTACTATCACTTTTTTAACTTCTGTAGTGGGAAAATCTCCACCAGTTCTGGCTTCCACAAAGAATCTCTGGGAAATAACACCTGTCGCCCCAAAGGCATCTCCCTAAGAAGAGAGGCTCCCCAATATGCCTTCACTGCCCCTGTCTACTAAGCCAGCGTGGAAGGGGTTAACAGCATGAGAACAAGAGGCACTTCAGACCCCTGGAGTACATCAGCTCCTCCCCCTTACATGTCTGATTGAGGCACTGTGTGTTGCCATGCTGCTTTATTTCATTTCCACAAAAAATCTCTGGGACATAACACTTGAGTTGCCCCAAAAGTGTCAGCCTATGGTTTCTGCCAAAAGGAAGCCAAAGGGTGTCACCATTTGCTGCTGTTTGGTAATGTTACAGCTGCTCTTTTGCCCATAAAACTCACCAATCCACTCATCCCCTGTACCCAATGTCAACTTGAGGCAGGGCCTCTTCTAACTCAATTTTAATCCTGTCTGTAAATGGTATAATCGTATCTCTGACTGCCCATTAAATATCTGTAAAATGAATGTGTATAACACTTGTTCATTTAATGCAACCATGTATTATTATAACTCTGACTTTTCTTGTCTGTCTCTTATGTAACAAAAACCACTATATTTAATTGTACTTCTCAAATTGACTATAAAGTATTGTGATGCCCCTTAACTGGAGGCCTTGATGATGATAATTTAAGTCAGATAGTCTTACTCCATGGAAACTAAAGAGAGAAGCAGGAGAATTTCCAGCTCAGAGGAGAAGGTAATACATGATTAAAGTAGTAATTAGAACAGGCCTGAAGAAGAGCACGCTTTGTGTGACTGGAAAGTTGGTCCTACTGTATTATGGGCAAAATATGTAACAAAACCCCCAATTTTAAGAAATGATAAATAATTGTAAGTACTCTTTATATTGGATGAACTTACTGGAACACATGGACCGTGTCAGCTATTTTAGCTGCTTCTCTCTTCTTCTTTCTCTTTTCTTCTCTTGCCTACCTCCTCTGTCCCTTTCCCTGCTATTTCCCCTTCCCCTGCCAGCAGCGGTCCCTCTGCGGCAGTCTCTGACGTCACCCCGGCGTCAGCACGCGCTCCCCGCAAGACACGCGCACCCACGTGGTCTCCCGTTCCCTGCTGCAGTGTCCCCTGCACGGCCCTCCTCGATCTCTGCTCCTGTCCCCTTACCTCCGCTGGCTTCCCCCTCTGGTTTCCCCTCATCCTCGGTGGGTGCTCCCGCGGCGCTCCACGCGCCTCGTGACGCAGCCTGTGCGCGCGCACTCTAACCTTACAGAGGGCGCGCGCACACGCTCCTCTTGTAGGTTCTCTCAGACTCCTGGCTCCTCCTCTCATGCACTGCAGGCTATCTCCCTCACTGCCTCACCTGTCTCCTCCTCTTCTCCTCCTGACCTATCCCGGCTGTCTCCCACTTCACCCTCTGCTCCTCCTCTCTCTCCTATTGGTGTTCCCTACTTTATAACCCCTTTCTGTCTTTTCTCTCATTGCTCTGCATAGTTCTTTGTAACCTCTGTGTGTGCAGTCCTATGCTTGGCTCTCCTCTGTGTTTCAGCTTGTTCCTGCTCCTGCTTTCCCCTGGATTTCCCTGGCTTGACCTCTGCTCGTACTGGATTACTCTGCTCGCTGTTGCCCTTGAACCCTGCTTTTGGACACGACCTTGCTAACTTCTGTGATCCCTGGACTCTGGCTTACGAACATTACGATTCTGATCTCTATACCCCTGGACTCTGGCACACGGACATCACTACTCTTACTCTGAACTCCAAAGGCGTTGCAAGTATCACTAACCATCTCTCTACAGGCCCGGCAACGCCATACCACACTCCGGGCACGCCCTCACTGCTGTGGGTGCGTGGTAAAACCCTTCCCACCTCAGTACTGGGGACTGGCCAGGTCTGCGGGCATACAGGCGTGATATTCACCAAGATGACCCAACCAAAAATAATTCATAATTGTGATGATATTTTAACCGATTATATAGAATACGGAGTTCACACAGTGCATACAGGGATCCAGACTCTTGGCTGTACAAGTTCCAGCCCTCCCACAGAGGTTTGAGCCACTTCCATCCGGCTCGCTCGAGTGGGATGTGTGCTGGAAGTACAGAACACCGGCGATTGTGGTGGACTACTCAACACGGGTCCTGCAAGAAGCCGCAACATGGAAGTAACAACTGAGTTTTGCCGAGCAAGCCAGCCCTAGCGCGGGACTGATCTGTGAGCCTCAGCATATATCTCCTGCGCCTACCATTTGTTTGAACTGGTTACCTGTGCACTGGCCTCTACTGGACTTATATAATTTTATATGTTAGTTTTTACTTGTTACTATTTTACTTGTTTATTACATATATCTTGACCCTTGGTGCGCTTCTGTGTTTATTTTTCACAGAGTGAAAAGATAGTTTAGCAAAAATCCCTTTCAACTGAGATTTGCTATTCGGGTGAAAATCCCTTGAAAGATAACTTTGGGGCTGCTTCGGGTGTCTCTTCATAATATATAAAATTAAGAGGAGAGCTTCTGTATTTTATCACAATTTATTTGTGCAAAAGCTGCCTCTTCGGATATAATAGAATATGGCCCTAAGGAGGTAAATATCAAAGCTTGCTGGCTGCAAAACCAGGCACAAAAAGAACATCAGATTTATAAATAACAAAATTAATCTGTATTAATGTAAATTTTATTTTTTCCCCCAGTTATGCAGCTGGGAGACTCTACTGGCTATTTGCTTATATGGTGTTTATGCGCTGGCAGCTACACACCAACGCATGTTTTGTAATAAATAAGAAAATGCACGCTTGCGTCAAATTTACAAATAAACTAGTAATTGACATCTTATTTATATTTGTTGACATAATGATGAACACAAGTCTGTGCTGTGAATGTTCATAAATGAAACAGATTATATTATATTAATGTGTGTGTGTGTTTGAGGTATTAGTAATAAAATTTATATCAACATCTTATATTTCATGATCTAATATATAGAGATATGTATGTGTAACGGTATTTGTGACTTGGCCTGACCCACCCAATCTCATATTGG
>WSYH01010762.1:0-22419 GCA_036426205.1 Ascaphus truei | reverse complement strand
CAATATTATCCATCGAAATCCCCCCATTAGCCGTTTTCTTTTCTGAGAAAAAACAAAAAGAAAAGTTTTTATGTACAGTACAGTACAGTAATGGTCAGCCCCCTAAAGAAGTACCCAGCCAGCCCCACCAAAATAATACGGCAACAAGACAGTACTCACCATTGAATTTCCCATTCAGCTTGCGCCGGCGCCGGTCCACTGCCAGTCCAGCTTTCTTCATCATCCACGTCGATAGTTGGCAGCGGGATTAGTCCATCTGTAGTCAGCAGGTGAGGCTGGAAATCGCTTAGGTACATGCAAGCTTCATCAAAACTGCACGCCAAATCCAGCTCAGCCTCAGGCTCAGGCTCAGGGTTGTCACTGACAGTGAGACCGTCATTGGAAGCCGGTGCTGGTGCTGGTGCATTGCTTGGCAGCGACTGTCGCATCTTAGTTGGTTTTAACACGACCCTTTGCCTTTTGCCGCCTCCATGTTCATAGATACGGGAAAAACCCGGTGATACACACCAATACCCTCCAACAAATTGGGGCTCAATACGGTGAAAACAGGGGTCACTACATAACCTTTTCCTTATTGCACACTTCTACGTTTGAGGAGTTGGCGAACATTTGTAAAAGTCATATTTTTCGATAAAATACTGATAAATTTGAGCAACTGTTGCCATCTTATCCTCTGTTGCATTAATCGCGGCTGGGTCTCTGGAGAATAGTGTACAAACTGAAACTGGTCTTTGTCTTTCTTTAATATGAAAAGCCTAAATGGATACATTTTGGCAACTCTTCCTTCAGTCTCAAGGCCAAGGCCAAGTTACAATGGCACACTGTGGTACAGTATCTTTTTTAAACGAAACACCTGCAAGCCGACACATTACTGATTCGGCGCATTACAAGTCATGAATTTATGCCATCTGGCGGACACGCGAAGCATTGCAGCCTAGTAAATCCTGAACCATTATCAATTAACACATCAACCGCGTGTCAGCCGGGCATGCGCCTGGCTGGGAAGGCAAAAGGAGCCCGGCATGCTCCAGGTGAACAGAGTGGCATTCCAGGAACATGCCAGGTACATGCCAGCGATTAGTAAGAATAAAAGCTGCCACAGCAGTAGATTTGTATTATTTAATTTATTTAATACTTCTATAATTTCAATTTTATATTTGATAATTTTCCTTATGTTGAAAAGGAGGATCAAGAGAGATATTCTAATTGTTTTTGTATTTTTAAATAAAATGTATAAGAATTTTTAAATGAAATGTATAAAAGCTATATTAGGTTAATTCTATGTCTAGGGAGGGGTTATCTTGCAGTCTCCCCATTAGTATAGATGTTATTATCCTTTGACCAATAGGAGGAAAGGTCATTGGTGATTTAGAGGGTATATATACTATCCTTGTAAGGGTTAATGCTACTCCTGACGAAGCCGTCACTAAGAACGGCGAAACGCGTATAGCGTGACCCTCGGTGTACTATCTGGAGGGAGAAAGTCTGCCTGGAGGTCCTGTGACGTCTACTTCGATCGGCAGAGGAACCGGAAGTGACGTAGCGGCTCCCAAGCAGAGGTGCAGGACGGAGACCAGTGGACACAGCGGCGGTGTGACGGGATCCCGAGAACGCGACTCGGCTACCATCTGTACCCATATACCCATGCTGTGACCTCTTTGGAATCCTGTAAGCCTTCATTTTTACTAGTGTTGGATAAATCGCTTTGGTTTTTATCTGGGCTCTGTGTTTCTCTTTTTGATATTTACACTACCTCCTATTTTTGCTCCTATTTTTTGCTATCTGGAATTTTCTATTGGACATTTACTGACATTGTCTAGTGTGTCTCATTTTGGCTAATTTAAGAGCTTTCGATACTATTGTGTTTTGTTTTAACATAACTGCACTATGGTAGTTTGATATATTTTTTCTAGGTAATATCGCTTCCCTGGTTTTTCCTTTTAAGGTTCTCCATACAAGTCAGTGAGGACATTGAGTTCACTTTCCGTGGTCTCTTTTTGTGACCAACATATCTCTTTTAGATTTGGAATCAGAAACTTCCCGATGGGTGTGTTCAACTCAATCGCAGGGGCATGAATATCAGGAACATGGGCATTAGAAACCGGTGCATCAGGCTCTCCATACGAGTCAGTGGGGACATAGAGTTCACTCTCCGTGGTCTCTTTTTGTGACCAACATATCTCTTTTAGTTTTGAAATCTCTCTCCAACTTCATCTTTTCAAACTTCAGTTTAGCACTGTTCCTTGTAATCCTTGCTCAGGTCTTGCAAAGCCTCTGCCAGCTTGCTTTTGAATTCTGTCTGATGTCTGGAATCTGTTTCTACCATCCCAGTCTCTTGTGGGTATCACTTAATGAGCATTTAAGACTAGCTATTTTAGTTTTTAGCTCTTGAAGTTGTCCTTCTGCATTTCCTTTCCTACTCAATGCAGTTGCCAGTTCAGCGTCTTTGGAGTTGATTCACGATTCCACATCTCCCAGCTGACTCAGAGCAAGGCTTAAATTTGTTTCCTTTACTTTATTTCCGATCTGCAGGCAGCTGCCGGTAATCCTCCCAGTCCTAGTCCAGCTCAAGCTGAAGCCGGGCTTGGACAGAGAGGGTCTTGCACATTTGGTTTATAGTTTCAAACTCACTATTCAACCCTTTGAAGGCCTATCTCACAGAATGTCTCCCCTTCCGAGAGGCTTCCATCTCTGTTTTATGTCGCAAATCTGCTCCCGAGAGGCACCCAGCTCTGTACTAAGCTCGTGAAATTATTTTTCAAAGATTTCCAGCGCGGTGTTAAGTTGATTAATGGAGGTCTGGTCCTGGGCAGCATCAGTATATGCCTTTTGCAACTTACTTGACAGGATAACCAGGTCACTCTTCAACTGATGGTTCTCTTTCTCCTGTAATACACATTTAGCAATTGCTGTGGATAGACACGTCTGTAGTGCAGCCTTGGCCTCTTGCTCTTTATTTAGATGTCCATAGAGGCAATATATCTCATTCCCTGCGGATTGAGGTGCCTGGGTTAAGGCTCTTTTACCTTGGTTAAAGGCATCCTCTTTCTTTTCAACTATTCTTGGGATGATTCTGTGAGTCGCCTTAGGCTGCAGCATGTCTCTGTTCCCTTCTAACGCAGGTTTTCCTGATGTTGAAGGGTCATGCTTAATTCCTTCTGCAACTTCCACTTTAACACCTCCTCTCTTCTTTTTCTTTCTCTTTGTCTTGAGAAGCTCTGAAGAATCAGTGGTTGTGTCCCATTTATTGCTCAAGACTGTTTTCAAAGTTGGAGCCATAGTTTTGGACATAGGGAAAACCAACCTCCCCAAGAAAACCAGTAAATAGGAAATGTGTCTTTAAAGCAGAATCATTTTAACAGAAATATTAGGCACAGCAGGGAGACAAAGGTAGGAGAGCTGACCTTTAGATTTGAGACCTTAGCATCAGTCACAGAAATATCATACATTGCAGGGAAAACCATAGACCGAAACTTGCAGTTACATCTGAAACTTTAGAATCAGGCATAGGAATATCACAGGTTGTGAGAGACTAAAGACAGAGACACTTGCAGTCACATCTGAAACTTTTAGAATCAAGCATAGGAATATCACAGGTTACAGTGAAATCATGGCATATACAGGTACAGATGCAGCAACGAGTATCCGAACACTTGCCTTGAAAAATCTGGGGCAATCTCCCAGTAATGCTGCAACATTTCTGTGACATTTCTGCAGACAGACTAATGGCCCATCGGATAAACACAGCGGGGGTCCCTGGCAAGTCCATTCAGTTCCTATTCAGTTTGAATGGGACAGCCAGGGACCCCCGCTGTGTTAATCCGATGGGCCATTAGTCTGTCTGCAGAAATGTCACAGAAATTTTGCAGCACTTCTGGGACATTGCCCCAGATTTTCCAAGGCAAGTGTTCGGATACTCATGGCTGCATCTGTAGCAACAAAACAATGGGATTACTCTTTTTTTTGAAATGGGAACCCTGTGAACAGCAGTGGTCCAACCAGGGAAAGCAGTAAATCATGGTAACACAAGTCTGTTTTAGAAATACAAGTCTGAACGTCTGAAGTGGTGACACCAGGAACTGCATGGAAATACAATCTGACATTTTGGAAAAGGGAATATGAGAGTCAGAAGGGGTTAAACCAGGCACGGCAAAAAATCTCAAAGAAAAGTGCACTGGTCTCTGCAGCAACAGTTCTAGCCTCAGCAGAAATGTTTTTTAAACACCATAAATCTTTCATATCTCTACAGGGGCTGCAGTGGTTGGTTTGCTCCAGGAAAACAAAACAAACAAAAAAACCTTTTCAGCTGAAATTCCCACAAAAAAGAAAAAGGGAACTCTTCTCAGGTACAAAATTCAGGATATACAAACCCTGCAGAAAAACTTGAAGCAAGCACTTTAGGAATCCATAATTTTAAAACACCAAAGATTACTTATCTTCAACCCAATGCAAGCAGGAGGGGTCTGCTGAAGCAGGCAGGTGATGAATCTGTTCCAGCAAGGTCCAGAAGTGGCCTTTGTTTTCTGTCAAGGGGAGACTCCTGGAGCGGGTAGGACTTCGTTGGCCGGAAGAGCGGGGAGCGGGCAAGGATTGTTGGGGTCACAACCAGGGTTCGGTGGCAGGCAGCAAGCAGGATCGTCGTGGTCACAAGCAGGGTTCGGTGGCAGGCAGCAAGCAGGATCGTTGTGGTCACACGCAGGGTCGGCAACAGGAAGGCAGGGCAGGGGAGCAGGAATTGAGACTAGGGAGCAGGGACTTAGACTATGGAGTAGGAACAGGACTGGGACTTGCGAGCAGGAAACAGACCAGGGCAATCTAGTTCAATAGCAAGGGCCTTTAATATGAACAGGACTCAGAACAGGAACATAAACAGATCAGGGCAGAGGGAGGGAGTCTGGACACAAAACAAAGGCAAGGGAGGAACAGGAAACTATAAGGACAGAGGGCAGGAGCACCAAGAGGAGACATACAGACAGACAGACAGACAGACAGAGGAATCCCAGAGCAGACAGAAACCAGCAGCAGACCCAATGGACAGAGAAGGTAACTATGGCTAGGAGCAGGAAGAGAGCCTGACAGTGACATTAATGAGGACATCTTATCTTGAGGAATATTTATTTATCAAGTGATCATAAGCCATTAGCTATGTCTCTTGAGCCACACATTTCTAAGCATGCATCTCCTTTTTCTCCAATTTCCCAATTTTTCTTCATCCAATGCTATTTATATCCATCTATAGATGTACTGTATCAGGACTAATTGTTCAGCCTGCTAGGGGAAGCAGTGGAATCCTGACTGCATCATTCCTGGGAAAGCTCTCAGTAGGGGTTACAATTATGAGGAATGAACTCCCTTCAGACAGCCACTGCTTTCACATTCTATTCAGTGGCTCTTTTGACAGCAAGTTAGGCTACATCTGTATATGTACCATCTTTATTTTAAAAAAAGAAGTGGTGTGCGCTATTATTATTTCCTATATTGCCATATTATGCAAACCCCTTATTATTGAAAGATACATTATTAAAAGCAAATTGCAGATGATCTAAATGTTATCTTACTCACAAAAATCAAAGACAATACAGATATCCTTTTGTTTGGAATGAATCTAAGATCTAGTCATTGAGCTACAGATTATCAGGCCCGCCAAGAGGGGGGGACAAAGGGCACTGGCGTCCCGGGCCCCGTGTGTCAAGGGGGCACGGCCACCCGGGCCTCCTGCGCGGCTGGGCGCCAGAAAATTAAAAAAAACAAAACACAACACTCTGTGCCGGGTCTGCCTATTGGCAGCGCCGGAAGTCAGAAGCTGGGTAAGCTTCCGGCATGCCAGCATGAGAGGGAGGCCTGGCGCATGCGGGAGCAGCCTCGGGGAACAGGTGCCTGCCGCCGGGCCCCCACAGCATCGCGCCCTCCCCCCTCGCAGCAATGTCACCCCCCCCCCGCAGCAACATCACCTCCTGTGGCCACTCCCCCGGAGCGCTGCTGGGCCCCCCAGCACCGCCATCCCCCGCGGCTGGCCCCCTTCCTGCAGTACTGCCAAACACCGGCCCTGCCCCCGCAGAACCGCCCCCCAGCAAATGGGCTCTGCCGGCCCCCCCCCCAGTACAGCTAGTCCCTCCCCCCCAAACAACCAGCCCTGTGCAGCCACCGGCACACCGCCCCCCCAGCCACCAAGCCTGACCTGAGACCACCCCACTGAGCCTCCAGTATTCCAGTAACATTAATAACTGGAGGATTTATACATTTTTTTTGGAGAGCCTAACGTGGGTGTATGTATCTATACTATTTAATCTATTTTTAGTGTTCATTATACACCTTTTCGGTAATATATGTGTTTAAGTAAGTGTTATTAAAAGTTAAATTTTACTCTCAGGAGTGTGCATATAAGTGAATTTTCTTCAGGGATACAAACACATTGTATCTCTTATTTTCTCTGATTCACCCCCCAGGTAAGTCTGATTTTTATATATTTTGGGGGAATGGGGTTGGGGTATTTTATATATGTATTGGGGGGTCTGGGGTATTTAATATATGTATTGGGGGAGCTGGGGGTAGGGATTTAATATATGTATTGGGGGGCTGGGGTATTTAATATATGTATTGGGGGGGGTTGGGGTAATTAATATATGTATTGCGGGGGTTTGGGGTATTTAATATATGTATTGGGGGGGTTGGGTGTTTTATATATGTATTGGGGGGGGTTGGGGTATTTTATATATGTATTGGGGAGGTTGGGTTTTTTTTTATATATGTATTGGGGGGTCGAGTACTTTTTATATGTATTGAGAGGGTCTCACATATTTTAGCATTGTGTCCAGTATTTTGGACAAGCCACCTGGCAACCCTAATCACCTTCCCCCCCTACCCCCCAGCCATCCTGCAGCCACTGGTGCCCCCTCCCCCCCCCAGTAGGACCAACCTGCGCTCCCCTCCAGTAGCAGCCACCGTCGCCCCATCCACAAGGTAAGTCTGATTTTTATTTGTATTGGGGGTATATTTTTTTATATATATATTGGGCGGTTAAGTAAAAGTTGCGCGCTAATTTTTTTTTCCGTGGTCGGTGCTCTATGGGTTGGGGAGGGGGGGGCCTGCTCCTTCCATTTGTCCCGGGCCCCATGATTTCTGTTGGCGGCCCTGCAGATTATAAATGATAGTTTAATGCAATGTGATTGTGGTGTTATCCTCTTCAATACCAGAGATACTGCAGCACATTGCAACAGGGTCAAAGAGATAAATTGAGGGGGTCTTTCATGTTAACATCAATGATGTATATCTCTAGTGAAATATTCAGCCACTTTAGGCTTTTCAATCTCATTGACAATTAAAAACCATAACTTGCTACAGTTTTCCTTTTATTCAGAGAACAGATGGCAAGCCTTTCAATACTTTAGGTTTGCACATATGCAACAGGCCAACAGCAAAGGCATCATTTTGATGTGTGAATGTCATCAAGTTTCTGGATGGCACACAAGGGCCTAATTATCTAATGAGAGATGGTAGAAACTATGGAATGAAAAGAGTTATTGTGACTCTTAATTGTTTAATAATTTTTTTATGTGTGATCAGATACATCTGCTTATACATGACCTAAGAATACTAGCTGTTTTGATTACATACATAATTTCTTAGTTATATGAATAACTTTGACTGAATAAATGCACGGTGTCTCTTTTTTGGCAAAATAAAAATCAATTTTGAGAAAGAAAGCACCATTGATCAGTTGTATTTTACTGTGAGTTCTAATCATTTGTGGTTAATCAAGGTAAGATGATGTTCTACATTTTTCTTTTGGAAATAGCCTCTAACTATTCTGGAATCACAATAGTCAACATTTGCTTGATTTGCATTAACCACTGAAGTATTTCAATACAATTCTGAGTGGCTCTGATGGTGGCAAGGCCTCTTGATGTTATTGGAAATCTTGTTGTACTTTTTTGTACTTTTTTTTGTACTTTTGACATGACCCTGGTCTCAGGTAAGGTCCCCTTCCCATAAATAATATGTGCCTCCTTCCTAATTTTTCTTGGGGGCTTCTTTATTTTCCCAAATTGTACACTTTTTTATATTTAGAGAGAAATGGGAATCAATGGAGTAGATTCAGGGGGAGAAGTAGAAAACATCAACATTCAAAACTTGATATATATACACAATGGGGCCTATGCAGAGAGCAGCGAATTTTAAAATTGGCGAATTTATTAAAAAGTAGCTTTTTTGGAGAGTTTTATTCTCCATATGCAGAAAAGTGCGAATTCTGCTATGTTTAACATGGATGCGTGTGGCGAGTTTAAATTGGCGAGATGCGCGCTTCAGAAACGTGTAAAAACAAATTCGCGCCTTTTTTTTCCCTTTGCAATGGCCGCGAGCGGCAGCTTCTTGCCAGTTTTTTCTGGCGAGGCAAAAAGGAGACAATCGCGCCATTTTATTGGCGCGAACAGCCGCTAGATGCCGTTCGCGCCTCTCTGCATACGGATATTTTTAAAACTGGTGAGATTGAGGTTCTCGCCAGCCGCGAGGCGAGTTTTACAAATAGAAAAGAAAAATTGGCGCGTTTTTCGGAACTCGCCATTTTCTGCTGCTTTCTGCGCGATTTTCTCCAAAAAATGGCGAATTTCGAAATAGCGCTGCTCTCTGCATAGGCCCCAATGTGTCTTAAGTTAACAACAATTTCTTCTTAAAGCCCTTTACATAGCCATCATAAAATAACCCCCTCTGCTTTATATTTACCAACTTTACAAAGAGAAAAATAGGGATAGTTGTGCATCTTATTATCCACAAAACAGTAGAAGGTGTATTGACAACGTGGCAATATCCATTTTTTTTAACGTTAATCAACACTTTGTAACTTCTCTATAGAGATTAGACTGTCATGTCTTTCTTTATCTTGTATTCTTACTTGATCTTTTGTATATTCAAATACATACTGGACAATTATAAACTACTGTAAAATGGAAACTTTACTAGAAAAGATTTCTCAAAGCTATAGAAATTGTCCACTGTCCACACCATATTAAATTTGGATATTTGCGACAAATTTGGGAAAGCTTTGGATTTAAGGAAAGTCCTGCTAAATTTGGGATAGATGGAAATCTTACATCCAATAATGGAAGAGACAATCAAGTATGGGCTTAAAACAAGTTGCCATCTCTATTTAAGCAGAAATTATTAAAAACCTAGGGGCTTTGGCGATGCTCTTTACCCAACTGCTGAAGCCCACACCTTTGTTAATAGCCTATATGTTGCATTACCATGTGTAGTTCAAGCTTGGTAGATCAGACCAGTGCCATTACCAAGTAAATGAGTGCAAAACTCCCCAAATGCCATCCCAATTAAGTATGTCACTTGCTTGTACAATCCCACCAAGTCTTGTAATAGGGGGGAAGAAAGGGGGACTGGGGAGTGAGGAGCACTCCAGCTACCGGCCACCTTGAGAAAGCGTTATCAAGACGTGAAACGGCCGTCGGTGCGCTACGCTGTTATGCTACACCATGTGACCCCGGAAGTCACTGCATACTCACGAGTGTCTTTAGCTTATGCCGATCATTTAGCTCTCCGTGTGTTACCCCCCGCAACATAGCGAGTGGGGAAAGATTTTATCAGTATCGACCGGCTACTTATTAATTCAATAGAGCTGACATACAACAATCTTTCTACACAGAGGCAGAGGCATTAAGAAACAATGTCGACCTACTATGTGAGCCACCATCAGATCATTATCAGGGTTTATGTGAATTCACATGAGAAGTGTGAGGTACAACATAGCAACATCAATAAACAGCTATACTAGTTACATCAATACCATCTGAACTACCTTAGAACAAAGGCTGTAACCCACAAACTAAACAGTGTTTTCATAAGCATAGATTTGCCTCAGGTTCTAACCAAAGCAAACATTTACACACCAAAAGGTTGTTGAACACCTTGAATCTGTTAGGGTTAAGTTACATACTTACCTCATTAGACTAGCTGAAGCTAGTGGTTTACTAACAGATGATCTCGTGGCTGTCAACAAATAATGAACACCAAACACTACAGCTACAGCAGCACATCATGCATAGCATTTATAAATGCTACCACTCAAACAGTATTGTCTGTTGTAACGATGTAGTAATCCCTCTCCCTTCTCCCCCCCCCCTACCCAATCACCCCACGGTAGTGAGAACAATAGCATTTACTCACATACATTTACCAGGGTGACCCCTTGTAAGTCACCACTTTTTGACACTCAAGTCTACTAGAGCATTATCAATTACATTCTGCTCCACCAGGGGTCACTAATAGGTAACCTACAAGGTTTTGTGTCCTTTTAACAAGGCCACACCAACTATATACTAGGTTTTTAATCACTTCTAATACACTCTCTATTTGTGGCGAACATCGCCTTATGTCAATAAGGAGTAGCAGTGCCTGGACAGTACCAGGACTCAAGATAAACTGCTCATCTACTCAGTGGCAATGTTCGCCTTTTGATAATACGGTACCTTACTATCACCTGGTCCTGACAGGACTCCAGGTGAACATCCACCTGTTCTAATATGAACACACATTACATTCCGTCATATCAGCTAGATATGAATCTGAGAGAGATTAGGTAAGATAGTGATTTTTTGAGGATTTTGAATTGTTTAGTCCACCATTATTTTATCATTATTATACTAATAAAGTTTTAATTTTAAATTACATCATCATCACATTAGTTGGGAGTGCTATACTAGGGGCCTTCTTTTTCTTACACATATGTTCCTTCATAGGAATTCCTTCTATCCACCAAGTCTTACCATAAGTAACTGTAAGACAAAACAAACTGAAATATCACAGGGAAAAACAAAACAAGACAGCAGAATTTTTATCACAGACAGCACTGCCAGGACTCCAGTTTCATTATCTACTAAACAGTAAGTGAATGATTTGAAAAGACCATAAGGCCAGTTCTGCAATTAAAGAAAAATAAAGACCTTTTTCAATATGCTGTGAAGCTGCTTTTCAATGGCAGGGAAGCCTCTGAATTCCATTCAAGTCAATGGAACTCAGATTCTTCCCTGTCTAAGAAAAGCAGCTTCACGGCATATTGAATATTGGACTAAGTCTATGGCATTTATTTAATATGCTGTGAATCTGTTTCTCATGCTGGAGATAATTGTAGTCACATTTAAATTAAGCTAAGCTCCTTTCCAGCAATGATGTTTCACAACATATTGTATAGGGACCTATTAGTGCACAATAGCCTGTACACTTGTTTCAAGACTCATCTATTGTGTATAATCCAGGGATTATTAGCTTTCTCAGTTTCAATATGCATTTCCTGGAAAAACAAACCTACTAGAATTAAGTTGTCATACTATACCACAGTCAACAATTCAAACTCTAGAATGAAAGGTTGAATATTATCCTTGGTTTGTTTAAATATACTAATTTATTCAGTCATCAAATATTTATAATCTTTATAATGTTTTATCACAAGTGTCTTGTACAAAATCCACTAAACAGATGGGTACCACAGACCTTAAAACAAAAGATTATTCAGCTACTGTATTCTGTGGGGTTATGGCTGAATACAATTTTTGTTTTTAAGAAAGTGTATTGTACCCGTCTTTTCACTGGATTTTTGTACAAGTATTTACCTGGAATTCTGCAGGTGACCCCATGATGAGAGCTACTGCTGGATAAACATAAGGCTAAGGCCCCGCTCCCAGAGTCACGCTGACCGTACTGCAGACAGGCGGGGCGCTGACATACACAGACCGCGATATGCGGTCTGTAGGGAGCGGGAGCCGAAGCGGGAGCCGGAGCGGGAGGTGGGCGGGAGTGGGAGGATTGACAGGGAGGGGGGGCGTGGCTTGAGCGGAGGGACCCGCTACTCTCCCCCCCCTCTCTCCCTCCACGGGCTCGGGCTGGAGCTGCTGATGGTAAGTACAACACACACACACGCAGGCACACACACACACACACACACACACACACACACACACACACACACACACAAACAAACCACACAACACCCACACACACACACACACACACACACACACACACACACACGCACGCAGGCACTCACACACACACACACACAGGCAGAGGCAGGCACTCACGCACTCATACACACACACACACACACACACACACACAGACAGAGGCAGGCACTCACGCACTCAGGCACACACATACACACACACACAGACAGGCACGCACACACTCAGACACACACACACACACACACACACACAGACAGGCACTCACGCTTTCACTCCACACTCCTCTCCTCCTCCCGAAGCCTCCCCTCCCCATTGGCTCACAGCCACACCACATGACGCGTCAACGCTAGGGATCACCATTTTTTTGTGTCCCCTAGCGGCTGACGCGCCACAGCGTGTAGTAAGCTGTGCAGCCAGGGGGGACCGGGACCGGCTTAGCAGGATTCCCCTGCTGGTGGGGAACTCGCGTGTGGCCGCCCGCGCCAATGAGCGCAGCGGGACCGAGGCCTAAGGCCTTTGCAAGTACTACAGTATACTGTAGTCATACCTAAGATTGTCCTCTTTGATCCCAGTATTTTATCATGTATCAATCTCATGCCTAATTTTCCTGTTGTTTTTTAACTCCACATCAACAGTACTAACAATGCTCGGATTAACAAGTCACTTTCTGTGGGTATTTAATGTAACAGGTATTCCCTCTATCCCAATCACAGATACAGTGTGTGTGGGTGGAAACCTATGTGTTACCAGGTGTGGTGCATATACCTGTAGGTTCACAAGAGGCCTGAGCCTCCGCTTGGTGGGAGCCTGGGGTGAGTCCTTCAGCTCGATCTGATTTACAGCGCCTCCACCTGTGCAGGGTTCTAGAAATGTAGAAGGTTGCCTACACAGGACCCACATACACAATAAGTACTTACACGGGAATGTATATAACCAGTTTATATATATATATATGCAGGAAATAACAACACACTTTAATAATATACTCCCCCTAGGGGGTAACTCACAGTCTCTAACACAGTCCCAAAATGTCTTTCACTCCACTAGGAGTGTACCTACCCACCACCGTGTATCCCCACACCGTGTCCACAGCCTAACCCCTTTTGTCCCGTGGTCAGCGCTGCCACTATGTGTAATGATAATATGTATAGGATACGTTGGTGCACTTAGGAAGGTACCTGCCGAGCGCTCCTGCACTTGGGCCTGCAAGCAACTTCGAAAAGGATCTGCCGCTTGGTGATCCCGTCTGATCCAGTGTTTCCTCGCACGAGGGTCATGCCAGGGGCGATCCCACCCTGGAGATAGTCTCTGTCTCTTTGGGCACAGACTTGAGCCCAAGTCTCTTCACGGGAAGCGCAGCGTCCGCTGTGTCCCTATCATCACTGACACTAATATGACAAAGTCCCTAACCTAGGGCCTGTCCCTATAGCACCACAAGCTGGGGGGAGTTCAGGACCTATCTGGGGCCTAGGGGGGTTACTGGCCTAATGCAGTGGGTCACAGACCCCTGCACTCACCTCCTTCCCCTAGCTCTCCTGGTCCAGCACCTAACTGACAATCCCTGTCTTCACACAACATTGTTGCAACTTTGCAGCATGAGAATCTGTCAGCCTTATTGGCTGTCTGGCTGCCTGTGACCAGGGTGAAAGTGCAGTCCCCAGAGGCTGCCGGGAATTGTAGTCCTTGGTGGCTCTCTTTAACATTGGGGCCGTGTGCACGCTGTGTAATGGCCACCGCCGTTACTAACTGCGCATGTGCGAACTGGGGGATGTCCCTGACTATGGAGCGCTTCTTCTCACTCCCTGAAATGGCTGCCGTATCGCATCTGGGGCTATATTGCGCGTGCGCGAGCTTCCGCGCATGTGAGAACGCACACAAGATGACGGCGCCCTGTAGCTGGTGTTGCCGGGAGCCCCCGCTGACGCGATCACCCCTGCACGCTGTCGCAGGTGAGAGAGAGAGAACCGAATGTCTGGGGAGCCAGAGGGGACCAGGCTACATTAATATAACAAATATTAAACGTACTGAAATGTAGATATTATAGACCAAGCACAAAATTAGACGTCATCTCTGCCACACAATCTTATTATAGACAACACATGTCAGTTTGTCAAATGATATGTATTTTTTTTTTTTTAGAAAAGTGATAATACAGTATAAGTATAGTTTAACTTGCATTCTAATTTTCACCGAACAAACAACTATTAAAACAGTCATAGACCATTTTTTATGAAGCATTTTCTTTACAGTCACCCAATAAATCCTTTTAAAAAACAATAATCCCCCATACATATTATATTGGTTCTCTTAATGTAGCAGTCTTTCTGTTTTTAATATCCTCAACAACTATTAAACTTCATATTTTGTGTTAAAAGCAAGGTTTCTGCGCTCGTACTGTCCTCTAAAATCGGATGTAATCAATTTGCAGCTGCTGGTGCTAGGAGCCACTCCTCAAATGCTCCCTAGAGAGCTCTCCAAAAGACAAATAAAAAAAATGCTCACAAGCTAACCATGGATTAATATAAAATATAACAATTTTAATATTAGGTCAAAAGACCACACAATAACACAAAAAATTAATCATAACAAAACATAGAACATTCATAAAACATACATGGTCACTCCCATTTATGGGACACTGACCCAATAAAGCCTCTATGAAGCACAATAACAACAATAACACAAAACATAATTAAATCAAGAATAATCCCACTAAACCTCCACTGATGAAGATTTATGGCAAAACCGATATAAAACCACAGTGAGGGGAACTCGTACTAACCACAAGCGGTAGCGGGTGCCATGTGTGAACGTGAATGGTCCGGACTGCATTCACACACGGAAAACTAATACCTCCGCTGGCGCTTCCTAGTTGCCTCGTTCCAGCCAATGGGTGAGTGCGCAGAGCTACCTCTCGTAACCTCTACGTGTTTTGCAATAACGTGCTTCATCAGGAGGTCACGATAGAGCTAGCACATGCGCATTAAGTACCAAGCCTAGCCAATAGGAACAACCCACTGGTCTGCTCATGACACGTAATATGCCAATCATAAGCCTACGTAACCTAGTGCAATCAACTGCACGAAAAAATAGAATAGGTACACCTCGTGAAAGACAATCAACCTATATAAATATAAATATAACTTAATAATGTGTAAAACTTAATAGGCCATAAAAAATCAATATACTGTATGGCCATATATAAGTGCAGCTAATGTTCAAAGTACGAGTAAAGAAATACAGTATCATTTGAATAGTGCAAGCAACATTTATACACATAATATATCACATGGCTCTGCGATGATACATGCGGTCACATTGACAATATGCTGCCACCTGGTGCTGCGTTGCCATGACAATGTCATGCCGCATGACACTGCACAATCACGTAATTCCGTGAGGTCAGGATGCTGCATCATCTGAGGAGGCGATGCCACGCCGGACAAGGTAAAATGTTTCTTTATTGCTGTGGCATTTAGGCCCATATGGGTCAGATCATATTACCCCTCAGAATGAGAATTATGACTTGACTCAGGGTATCATTTACACAACTAACTTTCCAGGTAGCCACTTCAAAAGGTTTTTAATACACATGCATCGTGAGTTTCCAGTCTGAAGGAGTGAGGAAAGCTGTTTCCTTTTCTCTACATCCTGATATGTTGTGTATATGAATATTGCTTGTTTCTGCTGTAGAAACCAATCTAACATGTAGAGAGTTGAATTTCATCTGTCTACAACTTCTTGTGTCCATTGCAGGTCATTCAACTTTCTGCATGCTGTGGCAGAATGATGTAAGTGACCACAGATCCTGTGTGCTATTACAGCATCTCCTGTACAGGCCTGTCATTTTAATGAAAACTCTGTATAATCAGGTTGATGATGTGTTCGTAATTGCCCCAATGAAGTCGACGTACAATGGTGGATCTGTTATCAGAAGTTATAAAGCTAGAAAAGTGCAAGGGGTCAGCCATTTTTAATTAAGTTTGGCCATGGCCACATATCCACATATAGTATATGGGGATAAGTGCATGGATGGTACAGTGGCCTTATTGATTTTGTTACACATCTCCCTTCATAACTCTGGAACAGTTTTTTTTTTCAGAAACCTTTCCTGGATGGTAGCATGGGCAAAGAGTTGCAATAAACCTACTCAAAACCCACTGGGCTGCAATATCCAAATATACTATTCATTACATTACTCTCATCCTGTTTAGGCGTAGCTTTGTTTGTCGACATACCTGCAGAAGATGAAATAGCAGGAAGAGTTCACTTACAGGTATGCATGCACATTTTACTTTTGGCTACAGACCTAGTGGGCCCTTGCTTTCCCCACATTGAAGGGTGGCTTAGTGGTCAACTGCTACCATACATTTCTGTTATGGGTGTCGCGTAAGTACAGTAAGAACGAATTGGAGTAGAGCTACAGTACATGATGTTGGAAAAGGGTATGTCTGCAATTACATTCAGATATCAATTAACCCCTTAATCACCTTATCGGATAATAACCGCAAAGGTAATTAAGGGGTTAAGCCACACTGGCCCGATACCCACCCTTCACACATTTATTTGTACAGTGGCTTCATCATGCAACTATATATATATATACATATACATATACATATATATACATATATATATCTCTGATTGGCTCTAGTAGACCATGTGACAGAGGCTTGGGGGAGAACGGATGTGACATCATTGAAAGCCTGTCACATGGTACTAGAGCCAATCAGAGTTGAGATGTATTTCCCACGCTCTGATTGGCTGCCGTACTATGTGAGGCCAGCCATCTTTCTTTTCATGACGTCATCTTAAAGGCAATTGAAGCACAGGCCATCTTTCTTTTCATGACGTCATCTTAAAGGCAATTGAAGCACAGTATATGTGTATATATATAGTTGCATGATGAAGCCACTGTACAAATGAATGGGTGAAAGGTGGGTATCGGGACAGGGTGGCTTAACCCCTTAATTACCTTTGTGTTTATTATCTGTTAAGGTGATTAAGGGGTTAATTGATATCTGAATGTAATTGCAATGTATTGGCTATGTATTGGCTATGTATTTTGTGGGCAACGGAAGACAAGGATTTTGCTGGCGACGGGGTCTTCTTATTGATGACGTCAGTAGAACTTTATTTATTTTAATATGCTACACTGGCGACACACTTTATTTGAGCTCGGCTAGTCCCACGAATTCGGGTATACCCGTGTGTATTGAGGTTTGTGACTGTTTTCTGCCCGAGTGCATTGAGGTATTTTCCAAGCAGGGATTGAAGCATTTTATTCCCGCTGGCTGCAATACTGCACAGTATATATATATATACTGCATTACAATTCATGAATTTATGCCATCTGGTAGACACGCGAAGCATTGCAGCCTATTAAATCCTAATCATTATCATTTAACAGATCAGCCGCCCGTCAGCCAGGCATGAACCCAGGCTGGGAAGGCAAACGCAACGGGGCTTGTCAGAGGTGAGGAGCGGCGCATTCCAGGTATCTGCCAGGTACATACTGGGTATTTGCTCGAATAAAGTGTGTCGGTGCAGTAGTTAATGTGTTTAATAATGGGCAAATAATCTATTATCCCTATCTGGAAAATAGTTATTTTGCACATTATTGTACTGTAGGTGTTGGGGGGGGGGATTGATGTATTGAATGTATAGGTCAGGTTTATTTATTTTACATTCAGGGTTTGTTCCTTTTGGTTCTGCGTAAGACCTCTGGAGACCACCTGCGGTATCCTCGGGTATCTCACGGGTATCAGGCTGCGTGGTCCACGGGGGACACCTGCGGGGAAGAACCGGTGGCCCCACATCTGTGGAGGCACCACGGACCCGTAGTGTGCGGGGAAGAACCGCGGACCCATAGTGCCCACCCGTGAGTCCCCAGGTCCCCGTGGGAACCACCCGAGGCCCTGCAGACACCTGTGGGTCTGACCCGTGGCTCCCAGACATCCGCGGGCCTACCGTGGGGACCCAATTGTGGCCCACGGTGACCCGCGGAAACCACCTGGTGGCCATGGCGCCTGGCGGGACCCACCAACAGGCCTCCAGAACCTGTATGAAACAAGTTGCTGGTAACCTGTAGGTCTTTCAGGTGACCCGTCATGCCCACCGGGGACTCGCGTGGGCCTGGGGTATGAACCCTGTATGTAAAAGGATAAATCATATATTTATGGGGGGGGGGGCACAGAGGGTGGGTTATGTATTTAATAAATAGAATGATGTGTATTGTGGGGCAGTGTATTGTTTTTATTGTGGGTACTGGGGGTGGGGGGAGGGGGTATTGGCCCCAAGGGTATGTGGGTAGGCCTCCCGGATGGGTAGTGGGTGAAGGTGGTTAGGCCTCATGGGTTGGGGGTTCAGTGGGGGAGGGTATGTAGGCCTCCCGAGTGGTGGGTGAGTGTGGGTTAACCCCTTAATGACTGTAGCGGTTAATAACCGCTATGGTGATTAAGGGGTTAGGGGACATTACATTGGATGTTTTTATTCTTGTTTCTGTTTTGCAGCAGGATGAAGATGAGGATGGCCTTTATCGTGGCAGCCGGACAAGGGTGAGTGCTATATGTATTTAATGTATTTATTGTTCTTTATGTATTTAAAATGGGCACATTCACTATTATCCATTTGTGGATAATAGTAATTGTGCCCATTACTATACTGTATGTGTTAGGGGGGGGGAGGGTTATTTCTTTATAAGTATGTATGTGTTTTGACATTAATTGGGGGGGGGGCACAGAATTGGTACTGCAGGCCTGCGTGCACCCGAGGGCCCCCGCCGGCTTCTAGTATCATTGATGTGCATATATGTGTATGTTAGGGGGGGTATAGGGGTTGTTGGGGTTATATATATATATATACAGTGTTCGACAAACCTATACATTTGCTTGCCCCGGGCGAGTGGATTTAATATCGTGGCGAGCTCCTATTGGCCCAAGCAGCACACGTTTGGTACTAGGTGGCGAGTAGATTTTTTTGTGTGGCGAGTAGATTTTTTGGTGATTTGTCGACCACTGTATATATATATATATATATATATATATATATATATATATATACATATATATCCCGCCCCCAGCCCCGCATTTAAAAAAAACTATAAATGAAATAAATTGAATAAATTCCTAGTAAGAACATTCGTTTTTGACATAAGTTAATTTATTGTATTACATTATACTACAATTAGTCCTTGTGTGTGTGTGTTTGTGTATAAATGTTGAATCTAGATAAAAAAGCCAGATGTGAATGACTAGTTTCCTGCACCCCTTAACTAGTGCCTGGATGCCCCCGCTTCACAATATTTAAAGCAGCAATCCCGCCTGGGATCTTACCTGATCCGCAGACCCTCAATGTCCAGGTACCTCATTCCTGCAATGTTATACATTGGAGGGGAGGTGTTCCCTACCTGTCTTCTGGGTTAGGGGGGATTCCGATGTCTTCTGTGTGAAGCTTGAGTCAGATCTGGAAGAAAGCAGTATAAGTTAATTCGGTGTAGTATAGGGCAGTTAAGATATACAGGGTAAATAAAATATCCAGATCCAGATTGTGAGACAGAGAGAGGGTGAGACAGAGAGAGGGTGAGACAGGGAGAGGGTGAGACAGGGAGAGGGTGAGACAGGGAGAGGGTGAGACAGGGAGAGGGTGAGACAGGGAGAGGGTGAGACAGGGAGAGGGTGAGACCGGGAGAGGGAGACACAGAGAGAGACGGAGAGAGAGACGGAGAGAGAGACGGAGAGAGAGACAGAGAGAGAGACAGAGAGAGAGACAGAGATAGAGACGGAGAGAGGGTGAGAGAGATGGGAGAGAGGGTGAGAGAGACGGGAGTGAAGGTGAGAGAGATGGGAGAGAGGGTGAGAGAGACGGGAGAGAGGGTGAGAGAGGCGGGAGAGAGGGTGAGAGAGACGGGAGAGAGGGTGAGAGACGGAGAGAGGGTGAGAGACGGAGAGGGTGAGAGTGTGAGAGAGAGGGTGAGAGACGGAAAGAGGGTGAGAGATGGAGAGAGGGTGAGAGACGGAGAGAGGGTGACTGTGGGGGGATGAGTTGACTGGATGGGGTGATTGGGGGTGTGGGGTGACTGACTGGGTGATTGGGTGGGGTGATGGGGTGTCTGACTGGGTGGGGATTACTGACTGTCTGACTGGGTGGGGTGACTTGGCGACGGGTGGGATGACTGACTTTTGACTGACTGGGTGGGGGGGAGGGTATGACTGACTTTATGACTGACTGGGTAGGGGGGTGATTGACTGACAGGGTGGGTGGGTGACTTGGGTAGGTGACTGACTGGGTGTGTGGGTAGGTGACTGACTGGGTGGGTGGTTAGGTGACTGACTGGGTGGGTAGGTGACTGGGTGGGTGGGTAGGTAGGTGACTGACTGGGTGGGTGACTGGGTGGGTGGGTGACTGACTGACTGGGGGGGTGGGTGACTGACTGACTGGGTGGGTGACTGACTGGGTGGGTGGGTGACTGACTGGGTGGGTGACTGGGTGGGTGGGTGACTGACTGGGTGGGTGACTGACTTGACTGACTGGGTGGATGGGTGACTGACTGACAAGGTGGGTTGGTGGGTGACTGACTGACAGGGTGGGTGGGTAACTGACTGACTGGGTGGGTGGGTGACTGACTGACTGACTGGGTGGGTGACAGACTGGGTGGGTTGACTGACTGGGTTGACTGACTGGGTGGGTGGGTGCTTGGGTGGGTGGGTGACTGGGTAAGTGGGTGACTTTGGGTGACTGGGTTGGTGACTGGGTGGGTGGGTGACCATGACCCTCTACTGGGTAGGTAACTGGGTGGGTGACTGGGTGGGTGTGTGGGTGGGTGGGTGAATGGGTGGGTGACTGGGTGGGTGACTTAGACTGGGTGGGTGGGTGACTGGGTGGGTGGGTGAATGGGTGGGTGGGTGACTGGGTGGGTGACTGGGTGGGTGACTGGGTGGGTGACTGGGTGGGTGGGTGACTGGGTGGGCGACTGACTGCCTGTGAGCATTTAGCCCCCCCCCCAGCCTGTCTCTCTCCTCTCCCCCCCAGTCTCTCTCTCAGTCCTCTCCCTACTCCAGCCTGTCTCTCTCTGCTCTCTCCCCAGTCCAGCCTGTCTCCCCCTTGCATCTCTGTTCCCCCCCACCACCTCCGTTCACCCCCCCACCTCCGTTCACCCCCCCACCTCCGTTCAACCCCCCCACCTCCGTTCACCCCCCCCCCACCTCCGTTCACCCCTCCCCCCACCTCTGTTCACCTCCCCCGCTTACCTCCGTTCACTCCCCCTGCACTTCGACCACCCCGCAGGGCCTAAACGGGAGGCCGCAGCAAGAGCGGCGCGAGGCGCCTGCTGCAGGGAGGAATAGATCTGGGACCCGGCAGCCCGACATGGCGCTGGTGGTGCCGGGTTTGGTCCACCGCAGCCTCCTGCACCAGCTCTGCAATGGGTAGTGTGAGTCCCCGTCGTCGTTCCCCCCCCCCGTCCCCCCCCCCGGTATTCGGGCCTGGCCCACTGCAGCCTCCCGGAATAGCGGCCCCAGCTCTGCAGGGGATGATGTGAGTGTGTGTGAGCGTCCCACCTTCCCCCGGTACCTGATCAGGCCCGGCACACCGCAGCCTCCCGCGGAATTGCAGCCCCAACACACACACACACACTACAAGGAACGGAACGAACACACGCACACACACAAACACACACACTACAAGAAACGGAGCCGGGAGTCCCACTCACCAGAGGTATGTGGGTTTCTGGGGCCTGCGTGCGACATCAAGGTCTGCGGGTGACATTGGGGGGCCTGCGGGGAACATCGGGGGGCGGGGAATTGAGTATGTGGGGGCATGCGGGAGACATCCTCCCTGATGGGAAACGTGGCCGGACGGGAACGCGCTGGATCCAGCAGCTAACTTTGCTAGCGCGCGTGCGCCCCCACCCCACCAGCTGCATCCATGGGGACGGAAGTCAGAGCCCCTGGCAGCAAGCGGGGATCGGGGGCAGGGGAGGGGGGAGAGATAGGCTGATCCAGAGCTGCCAGATGGCCCTCTTCCCCGCGTCAGACCAATCAGGGAGAGGAATTATTTATTTAATAAAAAAAAAAATTGAAAATTTTGGCGCGAGCAGGGGAATTAATAGAGCTGCAGCACGGCTCGCCAGCGGCCTAAATCCACTCGCCAGGGGCGAGTGGTTATTATTATTTGTCGAGCAATGTATATATATATATATATATATATATATATATATAGCAACTGTAAATATTACTGTATGTTCATTTGCATGTCTTAGACAGGTCTGCAACCCTGTCTTTCCCCATTGTCACCCAGCATACAGCGCTTCCACTGCAGCAAGGGATTCTGGGAAATGACATGCAAATGAGCACTCAGTGCCACCTTTTGTCTCAAGCTCGTATTACACAAGCCAATCCTCAAGCCAATGCATGCTGTTTTAAACACAGCTTTTAAACAGAGGCTGGGATGAGAT